>LNAC01001566.1:9885-84768 GCA_002007465.1 Ailurus styani
AGCCGAAAGCAGAGGCATTAACCCACTGAGCCACCCAGGCGCCCTGATATATGTATTTCTACTCCAGGTTTCTTTTGACATCCATCTCTTGTTACAGATTTCATTTAAAGTCTAGTTTGGTGGGAAGAGCAAGATGGTGGAGGAGGAAGAGACCTAAATTTCATCTGATCCCAAGAATTCAGCCAGATAGTTATCAAACCATTCTGAAAACCTACAAACTCAAGAGGAGATTTAAGATTCTATGAACAAAAAAACAACCATTTTCTCGAAGGTAGGACACATGGAGAAGTAAATCAGTGGTGATATTTGGGAAGATAGGCCATAGGGGGAGGGAGCCTCCGTCAGCCAGCTACTGGCCAGTGATAGAGCAGTGGAGCACAAAATCAGAACTTTTAGAAGTCTGCTCCACTGAGGGATGTTGCTCCAGTTGCTTAGCAGGGGTGGGGGCAGTGGGGGGTGGTGGACCCTTGCTACAACAGTGTGTTCTCAGGACCCTCAGAGTCACAGAAAGACTGGGGTGCCTGAGTGTGGCAGAACTCCCAAGTAAAGGAGCAGGGAACCTGGCTGCAAAGATGGAGCCAAGGAGTGGGCACTCAGCTCGGGGTTGCCATAAACCATGATCTGCAGCATAGTTGGGCCACTACTCTTCGAAAAAGGACCCAACATGTGGCAGACTGGGAAAACTTCCTTCCTCTCCCTGGGAGAAGTGCCATGGGAGTGCACCACAGGAATCTGCTGGGTTTGGAGACTCCAAATGAGATTGTGTGCCAGAGATAGACATGCTCAGTCACAGGCTGTGTGAGCCAGAGTCTGGCTGGAGACCAAGGAGACAGGAGTGATTGCTGCTTTTCTCCAAGTGCTCACTAAGAAGTGGGATCCTGAGTTCTTGGCTGCTCCAAGGCCAGAGATGGGGAAGCCACCATTTTCATTCTCATCCTCAAAACCTATACAGAAAGCATTCAGGGAACAAAAGCTACCTAGAGAAAACCTGAGCAGATTAGTTAGCCTGGCCCCTGTTAAGGGCAGTTCAATTCCACCTCTGGCAAAGACATTTGAGAATCACAGAAACAGGCCCCTCCCCCAGATGATCAACAAGAATATCCAGCCAAGACCAAGTTTATTGATCAATGAGAACTGCAAAACTCCAGTGTTAGGGGAATACAGCACATAGAATTGATGTTTTTTCCCCCATGATTCTTTAATCTTGCAAAAGTAATTTTTTTAATCTTCTTTGTTTTTTCTTTTTCTATTATTTAAAATTTTTCTTCTTTCCTTTTTCAACCAACATCTTATCCTATCGATTCCTTTTTAAAAATCTTTATAATTTTCATTTTTACAGTCATACTGTATCACTTCATTGTATTTAACCTTATTTATATATATGTATATACATGTGTGTGTGTATATATATATATATATATATATATATATATACACACACACATATATATAATTTTTTTTCTTTCTTTAAAATGTTGGGATAGTTTCTTCTAACAGGCCAAAATATACCCTAAATCTAATGTATGGCTTTGTTCTAGTCTCCTGTCTGATCGTGGTTTTTTTATCCCCCCCTTTTAAAATTTTCTTCTTTCTTTTAATTAATTTCTACACCAAATGTGAGGCTCAAACTCACAACCTTGAGATCGAGTCATATGTTCTCCCAGCTGAGCCAGCCAGGCACCCTAGATCTTTAGCCCATTTTGAGTTTGTATATGGTGTAAGAAAGTAGTCCAGTTTCATTCTTATGCATGGTCCAGTTTTCCCAATGCCATTCATTGAAGAGACTTTCTTTTCCCAATTTCCTACTGTATGTTAACTAACTGAAATTTAAATAAAAATTTGGAGAAAGAAAAAAAAACTACAGTAATCAAGACAGTATGATATTGCCATAAGAATAGGCATGTAGGGGTGCTGGGTGGCTCAGTGGGTTAAAGCCTCTGCCTTCGGCTCAGGTCATGATCTCAGGGTCCTGGATTGAGCCCCGCATCAGGCTCCCTGCTCAGCGGGGAGCCTGCTTCCTCCTCTCTCTCTCTGCCTGCCTCTATGCCTACTTGTAATCTCTCTCTGTCAAATAAATAAATAAAATATTAAAAAAAAGAATAGGCATGTAAAATTTTCTTCTTTCTTTTTTCAACCAAATTCTTATCAATTACTTTTTAAAAATATTTTTAAACTTCCACTTTACAGTCATAGTCCATCCCTTCATCACATTTAACCTATTTTTGCATTTATATATGTTTTCCTTTCTTTAAAATATTGGGAGGCAGTTTCTTCTAACAGACCAAAATACACTCAAAATCTAATGTGTGACTCTGTTCTATTCACCAGCCTAATCATATACTTCTTCCCCCCCACCCTTTCTTTCCCTTCAGGTTTTGGTTCTCTTCCAATTTGTTTAGCATATATTTTCCTGGGGTCGTTTTTACCCTTTTAGCAATTTGTTCTCTCATTCATCTAGTCTTCTCTGGGCAAAATGACAAAACAGAAAAACTCACCTCAAAAAAAAAAAAAAAAAAAAAAAAAAAAGAACAAGAGGCAGTACCAACTGCCAAGGACCTAATCAATACACACATTGGTAAGATGTCAGAACTAGAGTTCAGAATGACGATTATAAAGATATTAGCTGGGCTTGAAAAAAAAACAATAACAGAAAAAAACTAGAGAATCCCTTTCTGGAGAAATAAAAGAATTAAAATCTAACCAAGTCAAAATCGAAAAGGATATTAATGACATACAACAAAACATGGAGGCTCTAACTGCTAGGATAAATAGTGCAGAAGAGGGAATTAGTTCTCCAAAAGATGAAGAATAAAGAAGCTGAGTAAAAGAGAGATAAACAGCTACTGGCTCATGAGAGGAAAATTCGAGAGATAAGTGATACCATAAGATGAAACAATATTAGAATAGTTGGGATTCCAGAAGAAGGAGAAAGAGAGGGAGGGGCAGAAGGTATATTGGACAAATTATAGTGGAGATATTCCCTAAATTGTCCATGCAAACAGGCATCGAAATCGGGAGGCACAGAGAACCTCCCTCGAAATAAATAGTAATAAGTCAAAACCCCTTCATCTAACAGTAAAACTTACAAGTCTCAGAGACAAAGAGAAAAATCTTGAAAGCAGCTCAGGACAAGAGATTTATAACATACAATGGTTGAAATATTAGATTGGCAGCAGACCTATCCACAGAGACCTAACAGGCCAGAAAGAGCTGACCTAATATGTTAAGAGCACTAAATGAGAAAAATATGCAGTCCGGAATACTCTATTTAGCTAGGTTGTCATTGAAAATAGAAAGAGAGGGTGCCTGAGTGGCTCAGTTAGTTAAGCAACAGCCTTCGGCTCAGGTGATGATCCTAGAGTCCTAGAATCAAGTCCCGCACCGGGCTCCCAGCTCCGTGAGGAGTCTGCTTCTCCCTCTAACCTTCTCCCCTCTCATGCTCTTGCTTGCTCTCTTTCTTTCAAATAAATAAATAAAATCGTAAAAAAAAATAGAAAGAGAGATAAAAATCTTCCAGGACAAATGAAAACTAAAAGAATTTTCAAACACCAAAAGAGCTCTATAGGAAATATTGAAAGTGGTCCTCTGAGCAAAGAGAGAGCCTAAAAGTAACATAGATCAGAAAGGAACAGAGACAATATATGGTAACAGTCACCTTACAGACACCACAATGGCACTAAATTCATATCTTTGAATAGTTACCCTGAATGTAAATGGGCCAAAAGCCTCAATGAAAAGACACAAGGTATCAGATTGGATTAAAAAAAAAAGACCCATCAATAGTCTGTCTGAAAGAGACTAATTTTAGACCCAAAGAACCCTCCTGATTTAAAATGAGGGGTAGAAAACCATTTACCATGCTAATGGACATCAAAAAAGCTCAGATGGCAATCTTTATATCAAACAAATTAGATTGTAAACCAAAAGCTATAATAAGAGGTGAGGAAGGACATTATATCATTGTTAAAGGGTCTGTCCAAAAAGAACTAACAATTTTATGTATCTATGCCCCTAACATGGGAGCAGCCAATTATATAAACCGATTAATAACAAAATAAAAGAAACACATACACAATAATCCACTAGTAGTAGGGGACTTTAACACCCCCCCTCACTGAAATGGACAGATCACCTAAGCAAAAGATGAACAAGGAAATTAAGGCTTTAAAGACAAATTGGAACAGATGGACATCACAGATCTATTCAGAACATTCCGTCCCAAAGCAACAGAATACATATTCTTCTCTAGTGCACATGGAACATTCTCCAGAATAGATCACATCCTGGGTCACAGATCAAGTTTCATCCAGTACCAAAGACTGGGATCATTCCATGCATATTTTCTGACGACAATGCTTTGAAACTAGAACACAATCACAAGAGGAAAGTTGAAAAGAAATCAAATACATGGAGACTGAAGAGAATCCTACTAAAGAATGAACGGGTCAACCAGGAAATTAAACAAGAATTTAAAAAGTTCATGGTAACAAATGAAAATGAAGACACAACTGTTCAAAATCTTTAGGATGCTGCAAACGTGGTCCTAAAAGGAAAGTTTATAACAATATAAGCCTTTCTCAAGAAACAAGAAAAGTCTCAAGTACACAACCTAACCCTACACCTAAAGGAGCTGGAGAAAGAATAGCAAAAAAAAAACCTAACCCAGTAGGAAAAGAGAAATAATAAAGTTCAGAACAGAAATCAATGAAATAGAAACCAAAAGAATAGTAGAACAAATCAACGAAACTAGGAGCTGGTTCTTTGAAAGATTTAATAAGATTGATAAACCCCTGGCCAGACATACCAAAAAGAAAAGAGAAAGGACTCAAATTAATAAAATCATGAATGAAAGAGGAGAGATCACAACCAACACCAAGGAAATACAAACAATTATAAGAACATGTTATGAGCAACTCTACACCAGCAAATTTGACAATCTGGAAGAAATGAGTGCATTCCTAGAGACTTATAAACTACCAAAACTGAAGCAGGAAGAAATAGAAAATCTGAACAGACCCATAACCAGTAAGGAGATTGAAGCAGTCATCAAAAATCTCCCAACAAACAAAAGCTCAGGGCTAGATGGCTTCCCAGGGGATTTCTACCAAACATTTAAAGAAGAATTAATGCCTAATATCCTGAAACTATTCCAAAAAATAGAAATGGAAGGAAAACTTCCAGACTCATTTTATGAGGCCAACATTACTTTGACCCCTAAATCAGACAAAGACCTCATCAAAAAGGAGAATTACAGACCAATATCCCAGATGATTATGGATGCAAAAATTCTCACCAAAATACTAGCCAATAATATCCAACAGTACATTAAAAGTATTATTCACTTTGACCAAGAGGGATTTATTCCTGGGCTGCATGGTTGGTTCAACATCCACAAATGAATCAATGTGATACAAGACATTAATAAAAGAAAGGACAAGAACCATATGATAATCTCATTACATGCAGAAAAATCAGTTGACAAAGTATAGCATACTTCTTGAATTAAAACGCTCCACAGTTCAGGGATAGAAGGTACATACATCAATATCATAAAAGCCACCTATGAAAAACCCACAGTGATTATCATTCTCAGTGGGGGAAACTGAGTTTTTCCCTAAGGTTAAGAACACGACAGAGAAGTCCACTGTTCTTCAACATAGTACTAGAAGAACTAGCCTCAGCAATCAGACAACAAAAAGAAAAGTCAAACGAATTGGCAAAGAAGAAGTCAAACTCTCACTATTTGCAGGTGATATGATTCTTTATGTGGAAAACCCAAAAGAGTCCACCCCAAAACTGCTAGAATTCATACAGGAATTCAATAAAGTGCCAGGATAAAAAATCAATGCACAGAAATCAGTTGCATTTCTATACACCAATAACAAGATGGAAGAAAGAGAAATTAAGCAGTTGATCCCATATACGATTGCACCAAAAAACCAAAAGGTACCTAGAAATAAATCTAACCAAAGAGGCAAAGAATCTGTACTCAAAAAAACTATAGAATGCTCATGAAAGAAATTGAAGAAGACACAAAGAAATGGAAAAATGTTCCATGCTCATGGATTGGCAAAACAAATATTGTGAAAATGTCTATGTATTTAGAGCAATCTACACATTTATTGCAACCCCTAATAAAATTCCATCAACTTTTATCAAAGAAATGAAAGAAATAATCCTAAAATTTTTATGGAACCAGAAAAGACCCTCAATAGCCCGAGAATGCTGAAAAAACAAACCAAAGCTGGTGGCATCACAATTCCGGATTTCAAGCTCTATTACAAAGCTGTAATCATTAAGACAGTATGGTACTAGCATAGAAACAGACACATAGATCAGTGGAATGGAATAGAAAGCCCAGAAATGGGCCCTCAACTCTATGGTCAACTGATGTTTGACAAAGCAGGAAAGAATGTCCAATGGAAAAAAGACAGTCTCTTCAACAAATGTTGGAAAAATTGAACAGCCACATGTGGAAGAATGAATGTGGACCTTTTTCTTACACCATACACAAAGATAAACTCATAATGGATGAAAAACCTAAATGTGACAGAGGACTTTATCAAAATTCTTGAGAATACAGGCAGCAACCTCTTCGACCTCAGCCGCAGCATCTTCTTCCTGGAAGCATCGCCAAAGGCAGGGGAAGTAAGGGCAAAATTTAACTATTGGGAATTCATCAAGTTAAAAAGCTTTTGCACAGCAAAGGAAACAGTCAACAAAACCAAAAGACAACCGACAGAATGGGAGAAGATATTTGCCAATGACATATCAGATAAAGGGCTAGTATTCAAATTCCATAAAGACCTTATCGAACTCAACACCCAAAGAATAAACAATCCAATCAAGAAATGGGCAGAAGACATGAACAGACATTTCTGCAAAGACATCCAAATGGCCAACAGACACATGAAAAAATGCTCAACATCATTTGGCATCAGGGAAATACAAATCAAAACCACAGTGAGATACCACCTCACACCAGTAGGAATGGCTAAAATTAACATGTCAGGAAATGACAACTGTTGGCAAGGATGTGGAGAATGGGGATCCCTCCTACACTGTTGGTGAGAATGCAAGCTGATGTAGCCACTCTGGAAAACAGTATGGAAGTTCCTCAAGATGTTGAAAATAGAGCTACCCTATTACCCAGCAATTGCACTACTGGATATTTACCGTAAGGATACAAACGTAGTGATCCGAAGGGGCATATGCACCTGAATGTTTACAGCAGCAACGTCCATAATAGCCAATCTATGCAAAGAGCCTAGATGTCCATCAACAGATAAATGGATAAAGAAGACGTGGTGTGGAATATTATGCAGCCATCAGAAATGAAATCTTGCGGGCACCTGGGTGGCTCAGTGGGTTAAAGCCTCTGCTTTCGGCTCAGGTCATGATCTCAGCATCCTGGGATCGAGGCCCGCATCGGGCTCTCTGCTCAGCAGGGAGCCTGCTTCCTCCTCTCCTTGTCTCTCTGCCTGCCTCTCTGCCTACTTGTAATCTCTCTCTCTGTGTCAAATAAATAAATAAAATCTTTAAAAAAATGAAATCTTGCCATTTTCAATGACGTTCATGGATCTAGAGTGTTATGCTAAGCGAAATAACTCAATCAGGGCAAGATAATTATCATATGTTCTCACTGGTATGAGGAATTTGAGAAACAAGACAGAGGATCGTAGGTGGAGGGAGGGAAAAATGAAACAAGACAAAACCAGAGGGGGAGACAAACCACAAGAGACTCTTAATCACAGGAAACAAAATGAAGGTTGCTTGAGTGGAGGAGGGTGGAAGGGATGGGGTGACTAGTTGATGGACATTGGGGAGAATATACGCTATGGTGAGTGCTGTGAATTTTGTAAGGCTGATGAATCACAGACCTATACGCCTGACACAAATAATACATTAGATGTTAATAAAAAAGAACCTCTTAATTATTAAAGTCCTCAGGTCACCTAGTTGCTACCTAAGTTCCAACCAATAAAAATTTCTATAAATATCTGTCTACTATGGATAAAGCTTTATAATTCAAGCATTTTTACACTGAAATTTTATTTTCAATGTCTCATTGTCATAAGATCCTCCACTCAAATTAGATTAAAAATTGTATGTCCATTTCTATGATAAAATATTATTAGATGATATCTATTGAGACACATTTGCAGTTTAACAAAGCAAATACCTTTCCTCAAGGGTTATTATTTAGGGCTCCCAGATGTCTTATAGAATTTGGAATGTTTATGAACTTGAGTGTAAATAAATTATATTTCTCTTTTTTTCTGGAATATAACTGAAATTTAACATTTCCTTCTACTACAAAGTTGACAACAATTTAACAAGTTATGTTCCAGAAGTAAGATATTCTTAAAATTATAAAGGCTTTGCATGTGGGTTAATATATTTTTTAGATAAACCCTATAGAAACACCTTTTGAACTAACCCTATAAACTTTTCTAAGTAATTTTCCATTTATTTTATATTAACAGTAAAATATATCTTTAAAATATAAAATAACTATGACTATAAAACTCAGTTGAATATTATTTTAATGGAAGTACAGTAAGTGTTTGGCAAGTTGGTTATAAGCTATTAAATTTGGCAGGTACTTATGAGGAGAAAGTACCCATAAAAATTATAAATAGATGAATGGATAGGTGAATAAATGTATAGGTAAGTGGAAAGGTAAATACTTATTTCAAACTAGCTGTTCTTTTACAATTGATGTCTCAATAGAACATTTATTTAAAATTATTAAAAATAAGCATTAAGTTAAATAAAAATAAAAATTAAATGAAAAAATAGGCATTAAGTTGAAAATAAATAATTTAATAAAAGGCAACTACCAAAAATCTGCAGGGAACTATACTCTTAATATTTTAAAACCATAGAAATATTTATCTAATAAAAGCATAGAAAGGTAAATTCTAGTTTGTGAGAACTGTTGAAGAAAAGAAACTAAAAGTAGATTTTACTCAGTAGAAAGTGCTGATTATTAAATGTTATGATATCTGAAAATTTTGATATTAATCCATAATTTATGCTTTCAAAAAAACAAGAAATTCTGTTTTATGCTCTCTCTCTCTCTCTCTCTCTCTCTCTCTCTCTATCTATCTATATATGCATATTTATGTGTATATATATATATAGTCTTTGGTAAAAATTGTGTCATTTCAACAAAGTTAATTTTATACAAAATTAATGATTTTTCAAATTATCTGCTTGCAGTTAATACTTGCTTATGTTTCATTATAACACTAAAGTAAAAGTAGTGAAAATGACGTATACATTTGAGGTCTTAAGCTAGAAAAATCCCTATTACTATGTAAACAAGTGTTCCTTATTTAAAACAGAAGTGATCATACTTTAATACATCAGTTAAAAATAAACACAAAAAATATTGGGTGAAAGTTGTATTTCTATAAAAAATTCAAAAGCACTTGGTTATCAAAGAAAAAGATCCTTTTCTAATTTCTCTTTATATTTCTTCTTCGGGAAAAAAGACTATTTTGAGGAGACAAAAGAAGCAATGTACTTTTGGAAGCATGTTCCTAACAAACAACCACCACAGGAGAGAGATATAGCAGAGCAAAGAAGAATGGCTCCTTCAGAATATATGAAATGAAATGGAATGGAATAGAGTTGTCCCAAGTTGAGCATTTGCTCGCAAACCTTAGTCTTGGCTCTATAATAAACAGATCCTATTTTCATCTTAATATTTTGACTCCTTAAACTGCCTTACACAAAGTTTCTTTAAGTTTTACTTCTATGTAATACAAAAATCTGTGATCATAGCTACAATTTAGAGAGAGAATTATCGTTACATTTTTGTAGTTCCCCAGATAAGCTTATTGATACATAACATTGGAAAATTTGGTTATGTCTTACCTTTCCAAACACAAATAGAATCAAACTAAATGATTTAAACACAATTAACCCAGAAAGTTAAAAATGCATGATGAATTCTCTTAATATTCACATTAGCATACCTCTCTCTTCCCATAAATGTTCTAAGTCTCTAATTTCATGGTAAGTTGTTACAATAGTAATAGAAAACAAATACAGAAAATTCCAGAATCTAAACTAAGAGACCTTGCTGCTCTTCAAGGTTTGAGGCACTATAAAAATAAATCCAGCTACTCTGCTAGTGTTGCCACATGGAAATATCAGCACTGTCAGATCATCTAGTTAGAGACAAGCTCCCAACTTCCTCCCAACTACACCCATATGAGTGATGCCAGTCAACACCATATTACACAACTTAATCCAGGCAAGTGACAGGATCATGAGGAATAATAAATTACTGATGTTTTAAGCCATAATGTTTTAGGGTGCTTTTTTCTAAATATACATTTTTTAAAATTTGATTTAGTTAACATATAGTGTAACATTGGTCCCAGGGGTAGAATTTAGTGATTCATCACTTACGTATAACACCTAGTGTTCATTGAAGTAAGTGCTCTCCTTAATGCCCATCTCTTATTTAGCCCATCCCCCACCGACCTCCCCTCCAGCAACACTGTTTTCCATAATTGAGAGTCTTTTATGGTTTGTCCCTTCTCTGTTTTTATCTTATTTTATTTTTCCTTTAGACAAATACCTAGTAGTGCAATTGGTGGGTCATAAGGGAGCTCTATTTTTAAATTTTTCAACTTTTTAAGGAACCTCCATACTGTATTCCAGAGTGACTACACCAGGTTAAATTGCCACCAACAGTGTAAAGGGTTCCCCTTTCTCCACATTCTCACCAAAATCTGTTGTTTTCTGACTTGTTAATTTTAGCCATTCTGACAGATATGAGGTGGTATCTAATTGTAGTCTGATTTGTATTTCTCTGATGACAAGTGATGTTGAGCATTTGTTCTTGTATCTGTTAGCCATTTGTATGTCTTCTTTGGAAAATATCTGTTCATGTTTTTTGCCCATTTCCTAACTGGATTCTTAATTTTTGTGTGTTGATTTTGATGAGTTACTTACAGATTATGAATACTAGCCCTTGATCTGATATGTCATTTGCAAATATCTTCTTCCAGTCTGTCAGTTGCCTTTTAATTTTGTTGATTGTTTCCTTTGCTGTATGAAAGCTTTTTATCTTGATAAAGTCCCAATAGTTCACTTTTGCTTTTGTTTCCTTTGCATGGAGAGATTTGTCTAGTAAGAAGTTACTGCAGCCAAAGTCAAAGAAGTTGCTGCCTGTTTCCTTCTCTAGGATTTTGATGGTTTCCTGTCTCATATTTAGGTTTTTCATCCATTTTGTATTTTAGTTTTGTAAGAAAAGTGTAAGGAAGTGTTCTAGTTTCGTTCTTCTGCATCTGGCTGTCCAGTTTTCCCAACACCATTTGTTGAAGAGACTGTCTTTTTACAATTGGATATTTTTTCCTGCTTTGTCAAAGATTAGTTGACCAAAGAGTTGAGAGCCCATTTCTGGGTTCTTTATTCTGTTCCATTGATTTATGTATCTGCTTTTGTGCCAGAACTATACTGTCTTGATGATTACAGAATTGTAATACTGCTTGAAGTCCAGAATTGTGATGCCTCTTGCTTTGTTTTTCTTTTTCAACATTACTTTGGCTATTTGAGGTCTTCTGTTGTTCCTTACAAACTTTAGGATTGTTTGTTCTAGGTCTGTGAAAAATGCTGGTGCTATTTTAATCAGTATTGCATTGAATGTGTAGATTGGTTTGGGTAGCATAGGCATTTTAAGAATATTTTTTCTTCCAATCCATGCACCTGGAATGTTTTTCCATTTCTTTGCATCTTCTTCAATTTCTTTCATAGGTGTTCTATAATTTTCAACACACAGATCTTTTACCTAACCAAAAGTTAGACTTATTACTATGCATCTTATGGTGTTTGGTGCAATTGTAAATGGGATCAACTCCTTGATTTCTGTTTCTGCTGTTTCACTATTGGTGTATAGAAATGCAACAGATTTCTCTACATTGATCTTATATCCTGTGACTTGACTTTATTTTAATTCATGTATCAGTTCTAACCATTTTTTGGTAGGGTCTCTTGGGTTTTCTACATAGAGTATCAGGTTGTCTGTAAAGAGTGAAAGCTTGAGTTTTTCCTTGCTTATTTGGGTGCCTTTTAATGTTGTTGTTGTTGTTGTTGTTGTAGTTGTCCAATTGCTAAGATTAGGGTATCCAGTACTTTGTTGAACAACAGTGGTGAGAGTGGACATCCCTACTGTGTTCATGTCCTTAAGGGGAAATCTGTCAGTTTCTCCCTATTTAGGATGATATTAGCTATGGGTCTTTATTATAAGGTGCTTTTTTTTGAGAAAAAATATGAAAACAAAAAGTTTATTGAACAAAGATTTTTGATTAAACATAGACACAGGAAGCAACCAGAGTAGGGATATCATTCCAGGAAGAGGTAATAGCATTTATGAAATCTCTTAAGCTAGGATAAAAATGATGGAATCTGCTTAAAGCACTCAAGGAACAGTCAGTGTGACTGGTGCTTATAAGGAGAAGTAGGGATTGATGTAATATAAGGTGTATGAACTAGTCAGGGAACACATTCTGCAGAGACATACAGATTATCTTTGCAGTTTTTATAACTTAAAAGGAGATTTGACATTGACTATCAGATTGACATCATGAGAAACATTATAAATATATATGAAATAAATTGCAAGACATGTATGTCAGATTTCAGTTTCTGACAATATAGCTAGCAAAGTAACTAGAGAAAATCTCCTAGTAAGAACAGCTAAAAATGCTAGGCGAAATGTAAAAGTATACTTATAAATACATGAATAAATTATTGAGAATGAAAGGAGAACAGGTAAAGGACAGGATTAATGAGAAATACAGCATAAAGGTTGGTAAAGTACCACTAAAAACAGCATTTTCTCTGGAATTTCTTGTTGACTATAACTTGAATTTTAATAGGACACACACATGTGGGAGTGAAAAGACAAATCCTATGATTATCACTAGATCAAGAGACCTTGAATATGTGTTAAAAGGCTACAATTCCATAGAAGTAGAAAAAAGTGTGTGTGTGTGTGGTGTGTGTGTGTGTGTGTGTGTGAGAGAGAGAGAGAGCGAGAGAGAGAGAGGCGGAGGAGTCAGAAAAAAGAAAAACATATCTGCATGTAATCTCCATTCTCATGTGAACATGGCTTATGGGGTTTTAATTCATATTATGAGTGTGGCCAGAAAGAAAAAAAAACTAAATTAAAAATTTTTTAAATCTATTTTATTTATTTATTTTTTGCTCTGCTTTTAGTTTATTTTCTCCACCTTGGAGGCCTGGGATGGGGGGAGGAATGAAGAGGGGCACAGGGCTAGAGTTGGGGGGGTGAACGCCCCAGGTGGGGCGGGGTATGGTGAGCGGCAGGACGCGGGGCTGCTCGTGGCCCAATGGCTGCATCTCGGGGCTGGGGGCCAGGCCGGAGGAGGGAGGAGGGGAGAAAGAGGAGGAGAGCACGTTTGGGACCCGGAGGGTCGGCGGGACCCCGCGTAGCCTCCGCTGTGCCTGTGCTGCACTCCTTCCCGCCAGCGAGTCGCACACAAAGGCACTGCAGAGCCCCAGCCACCAGCGGCCCCGGGGCACGGCTAAATTAAAATTTTAAAGTATGCTAATATGCAAAGACACTTGACAACAAGCAAACACCTCTTCTCCACAACATTTTTAAATAACAAAAATTGAAGATCCAATCTCAAAAACTATGTTAGAAAACCATTTATCATGAATGAGGGTTAGCAATAATAATAAAATGGAGTATTAGATCCGTAATAATTTCTTATTGTAAAGTTACAGGGAATAGTACGCAGAATATGGATGTTTAACATGTTTAAACACCTGGAAAGGGTTACTGATATTACAAAAGCTATGTAAAGTACTTCCACAAATTTTGGGAAAAAAATTAAAAAGAACAAAAAGAACTCTTAGAATGAGAAAGTTTACCTATTTACTTTAAAAAGAAAATGGAGGTCTTAAAAAATAGATTAAACACAAGTGATGAGAAAATTTTTTAGAAAAGAATATAGTCTGAAGGGCGCCTGGGTGGCTCAGTGGGTTAAAGCCTCTGCTTTCGGCTCAGGTCATGATCTCAGGGTCCTGGGATCGAGGCCCGCGTCGGGCTCTCTGCTCAGCAGGGAGCCTGCTTCCCCCTCTCTCTCTGACTGCCTCTGCCTCCTTGTGATCTCTCTCCCTCTGTGAAATAAATAAAATCTTTAAAAAAAAAAAAAAAGAATATAGTCTGAAGAAATTATCAAAAATCAGGATGAGACAAAAAGAAGATAAAAATATTAAAGGCGGTTTAGGAAACATTTAGAAAAGATAATTCTGACATATATCTAAACAAGAGTATCAGAATAGAAAAGGAAATATTTAAGGAGAATGACAGAGAATTTCCCAAAGTGTATCAATAACACCAATGTAAAGAGCCAGACAACCAGCAGCTCATAAAAAGAATAAACTCAAACAAATATATATCACAATAAAGCTACAAAATGAAAAAAAAGATAACATTTTTAAAAATAGCCAGAGAGAATACAACCTACAAAAAACAACAAATACACTGACTTCTCAAGAGTAATAATTTGAAGCCAGAAGACCATAAAATAATATCTTTATCAAAATGAGAGACAATAACTGTGCCAAGTTAGAAGTGTATAGTATTGAAACTATCTTCCAAAAAATAAAGACAAATAAAGATATTTTCAGGTAAGAAAAACTGAGATTTACTTTTAGGGAAAAATAACCTCAAAAGAGATTGTAAATAAGCACAAAAGAATAAGCAAAAACATTATAAAAGTAGATAAAATCTTTAACAAATAATAAAATAATGTTAATGATGTATACTTTTTAAGTTTAAAATATAAAATTAAGATAATTCTGGTGAAGACAGTGAAGTAGGAGGATTCTTGGCTCCCCTTGTCCCATGGATACAATTAGAGAACCCTTACGGCAGTGTTAATAACTCAGAAAACAATCTGAACACTATCAGAATAAGCTTCACAACTAAATTCAGAGAAGAGGTCACATCAAAAAATGTCAGGAGATCAGAGATGCAGTCAGGAGCTAAACAGACTGGCAGACTCTCCACAGGGGGAAAGATGCTGTAGGCATGGAAAGAGATCCCCACACCCCAGCACTCACGAGGGGAGGACAAATTTCCATAATGTTGGGCTTTGAAAACCAGAAGGGCTGAATTTCATGAGTTTTTACAACCAGTGGAGTTAAAGCCTGGAATTAAAAAAAAAAATCAACAGACTTGGCTCTGGGAGAGCCTGGAGGTCAGGAGGAAACTGAGTCCCACCCTTGAAAAGATAGCACTGTAACATCCCATGGAGATACCATATAAGCAGGAGTTGGAAAGGTACTTAGGGCATATGGGAGAGAGTTATTTACTCATCTTAGAGCCTGTCTCTGAGGGACAGAAATCACTGGGGAACTCTTCCAGGAACAAAGGACTGGCAGACACCATTTCTCTTTCCCATGCCCCAGAGTAAATGCACTGAGGGACTGATTACTTAACTTGCTAGCACCGCTGACCGACCCTTGTGCTTTGTGCTGCCAATCCACCCTTCTGGATGGCCTGTCTCAGTCCAAAGTGGCAGGGCCCCTCCCACAGAGGAACCACAGTATGCAAAGCTTACTAATGCCACCCTGATGCTCCAAGCCCACCCATAGTAATGTTTCGCTTCAGTCCTGGTGCTACAGGACCCCTGCTACAGAGGACAGGTTCACACAAAGCTTGCTAGCACCACCACCCTGCTACACCATCCCCATGCAGTGCTTCTGCAACCCCCATGGGTTGCTTTAGTTTTAGTGCTTCAGACCCCCTCCCAAGGTGCTCAAAGCTTCCTAGCACCAATATCCTACAACACTACCCCCTCGCTGTTCTTCTGTGGAACCCCTCAATATGTTCTTAGCTAGAGACCATACAGGGAAGTGCCACAGGTGTGGCATTGTGCAAGCAGCCCCTACAGTGGCCAGCACCACTTCAGAGTGACTCCTGCCTAGAGAGAGGGAAAGTTAACCACACACACCAGTCAAATGAAGGGCTTGCAGTAGGTTGGAGACAAAAAATTTTCTGCTACAGCACCCTCTCCTCCAAAAAAAGCTTTTCAGGGGACAACACAGGGAAAGAACCCTGCAGTTTGGTATGACTACATCCCTGGCAAATACCTGGTCTGACTAAACTAAAGTCCAAGACATCCCCAGCTTGGCCTAATAATACCACAAGGATGAAACATTTCCAACAATGGTAAACACAGCCATTTGGGATGACTGGATTGAAGGAAAAAGCAATCCAGCCATAATGGCAGAGCACATGCATCACACATAGGCTATACCCCTTAAACACCAGGTTTGGGTGAAAAGTAAACACTACATGGTGAGACATTAAATAACCTCTTCTTCATGAGTCCACTAATTTTCAGTGCAGAAAACATAGCTGTCTTTCCTAACACATAGAAGCAGATACAGTTTGTGCTTTGGTGAATGCTGTGAAATATGTAAGCCTGATGATTCACAGACCTGTACCCCTTGGGCAAAGAATAAAAATAAAATAAAATAAAAAGAATAAATGGGGAAATCAATGAGTCCATCAGTGGTAATAACATTTGCATTATAGGGATTCCAGAAGAAGAAAGAGAAAAGAGGGCAGAAAATATATTTGAAAAAAATAATAGTAGAAAGCTTCCTTAATCTGGGGACGGAAAAAGAGATATTTCCAGGGGGCACAGAGATCCCCCAACAAAATCAACCTAAGGAAGTCCACAGCAAGACACATAGTAATTAAAATGGCAAAAAAAATAGTGATAAATAAAAAACACATTAAAACAATAAGAGAAAAGTAACATACAAGGAAAACGTCATAAGGCCATGAGCAGATTTTTCAGTGGAAACAGTTCAGGTCAGAAGAGATTGCCATGCTATCTCCAAAGAGCTGTTTTTCATCTCACAGTAAACTCTCATTTATATGTAAGATTATTGAGACAAGAGATATCCCTTTCTCTGTAACCACAAAACTGGAAGTAACCCTGAAATATATAAAAGAGGAATAAATTGAAAGTGTTTCTTTTTATAAAAATAAAAGATTAGTTTTCATGGAAAGAAAAAAAAAACAAAGGGCTAAAGGGAAAAATCTTCAGCCAAGAATATTCTATCCAGCAAGGCTATCATAAAGAATAGATGGAGAGGGCGCCTGGGTGGCTCAGTGGGTTAAAGCCGCTGCCTTCGGCTCAGGTCATGATCCCAGGGTCCTGGGATCGAGGCCCACATCGGGCTCTCTGCTCGGCAGAGAGCCTGCTTCCTCCTCTCTCCTCTCTCTCTGCCTACCTCTCTGCCTACTTGTAATCTCTCTCTCTGTGTCAAATGAATAAAAAAAAAAACATTTTAAAAAAAGAATAGATGGAGAGATAAAGTGTTTTTCAGACAAACAAAAACTAAAGGATTTCATGACCACTAAACCAGCCTTATTAGAAATATTAAAGGGGACACATTGAGTGGAAAGGAACAACCATAAATGAGAGTATGGAAAATAAGCATACCTGTAAATATCAGTCAAGGGATTCAAAAAATAAAAGGATGTAAAATACGACAGCTTGTACCTAAATCATGGAGGGGAGAAGGAGTAAAGAATGGGTTCAAACTTAAATGACATCAAATTAATACAGACTGCTATATGCAGAAGTTATTATATACAAACCTAATGGAAAACTTAAATCAAAAACTGGTAATAGATATGCAAAGGATAAAGGGAAAAGAAATCCGAGTATGTCACTAATGAAAACCAGCAAACAATGAAAAGTAGCAAGAGAAGAAATGATCAAAGAAAAAGTACAAAAACAACCACAAAACAAGTAACAAAATTGCAATAAATACATATCTATCTGGAGGAGATTATGCTGAGTGAAATAAGTCAAGCAGAGAAAGTCAATTATCATATGGTTTCACTTGTGGAATATAAGGAATAAAATGGAGGAGTTTAGGGGAAGGAAAGGAAAAGTGAATTTGGGTAAATCGGAGGGGAGATGAACCATGAGAGACTGTGGACTCTGAGAAACAACCTGAAGGTTATGGAACTGAGGATGGAGGGGGGATGGGTGAGCCTGGTGATGGGTATTAAGGAGGGCACGTATTGCATGGAGCACTGGATGTGGTGTGTAAACAATGAATCTCGGATCACTGAAAAAATAAATTTAAAAAAAATGTAGAGAAAAAAAATACTTTGAATGTAAATGGACCAAATATTCCAATTAAAGACATAAGGTGACAGAGTCCATAAAAAAAAAGACCCATCTGTATGCTGCCTTCAAAAGACTCATTTCAGAACAAAAGACACCTGCAGATTGAAAGTGGGGTGATGGAGAAACATTTATCATGCAAATGAATATCAAAAGAAATCCAGAATAACAATACTTATATCAGATAAAATAGACTTTAAACAAAGATTTTAACAAGACACAAAGAAAGACACAATATAATGATAAAGGGGGCAATCCAAGAATATATAACAATTATAAGTATTTATGCAAACAACATGGGAGCACTCAAATACATAAAACAGATAACAACAAGCATAAAGGAACTAATAAATAGTAATAAAATAATAGTAGGGAAATTTAACACCCCACTTACACTGATGGACTGACCATCCAAACAGAAAATCTAAAAGGAAATAGTGAATTTGAATGACACACTGGAAGTGATTGATTTAACTGATATATTCAGAACATTCCATCCTAAAACAGCAGAATACACATTATTTTCAAGTGCACACAGAACATCCTCCAGAATACATGACATAGTAGGTCATAAAACAAGTCTTAACAAATTCAAAAATATCAAAGTCATACCATGCATCTTTTGGTCCACAAGGTGATGACATAAGAAATTAACCACAAGAAAAAATCTGGGAAGACCACAAATACATAGTGGTTAAATAATATACTACTAAACAATGAATGGGTCAACCAAAAAATCAAAGAATAGATGAAAAACACATGGAAGGGACGCCTGGGTGGCTCAGTGGGTTAAAGCTTCTGCCTTTGGCTCAGATAATGATCTCAGGTTCCTGGGATTGAGCCCTGCATTGGGCTTCCTGCTCGGCAGGGAGCCTGCTTCCTCCTCTCTCTCTGCCTGCCTCTCTGCCTACTTGTAATCTCTCTCTGTTAAATAAATAAATAAATAAAATCTTACAAAAAAAGAAAAACACATGGATACAAACAAAAATGAAAACATGGTGGTCTAAAGCCTTTGGGATGCAGCAAAAGTCATTCTAAGAAGGTAGTACATAGCAATACAGGCCTACCTCAGGAAGCAAGATACATTTCAAATAAACAACCTAACTCTACACCTAAAGGAACTAGAAAAAGAAGAATAAACAAACCCAAATCCAGAAGAAGGAAGGAAATTATAAAGATTAGAGCAGAAACAAATGACATAGACATTAAAAAAAAAAACCACAAAACAAAACAAAACAAAACAAAACACACAAGAGAACAGATCAATGAAACCATGAGCTGCTTCTTTGAAAAGATTATCAAAATTGATAAAACTCCAGCCAGACTCCTCAAAATCAAAAAGAGAGAGATAAAGTACTCAAATAAACAAATATACAAATGAAAGAAGAGAAATAACAAACAACACCACAAAAATACAAACAATTGGAAGAGACTATTATGAAATACAATATGGTAACAAATTGGACAACCTACAGAAATGGTTCAACTCCTAAAAATTCATAATATTCCAAAAACTGAAGCAGGAGGAAATAGAAAATTTGAAGAGACCAATTACCAGCAAGGAGATTGAATCAGTAATCAAAAACTCCCAACAAACAAAAGTGCAGGGGCTAGACAGCTTCACAGCAAGTTCGACAAAACATTTAAAGAATTAATTTTTATTCTTCTTAAACTATTCTAAAAATAAAAGGAAAATTACTAAATTCATTCTGTGAGGCCAGTATCACTGTGATACCAAAACCAGATTCAAACACACACATACACACACACGCACACACACACACACACACACACACACACAGAACTACAGGCCAATATCTCTGATGAACATAGATGCAAAAATCAACAAAATATTAATTGAATCCAACAATACATTAACAAAATCATTCATGATAACCAAGTGGGATTTATTACCAGATGCAAAAGTAGCTCAATATCCACAAATCGATCAACATGATATATCATATTAATAAGAGAAATGATGAAACCCATATGATCATTTCAATACATGTAGAAAAAAATATTTGAGAAAGTACAAAACCATTTCATGATAAAAACCCTCAACAAAGTAGGTTTAGAGGGAACATACTCAATAGAATAAAAACTTTATAGGAAAAACCCACAACAAAAATACTCAACAGTGGAAAACTGAGAGATTTTCCTCTAAGTTCAGGAACAAGATAAGGATATTCACTATAACTACTTTTATTCTACATAATACTGGAAGTTTTAACCACAGCAATTAGACAACACAACATAATGAAATGCATCAAATTGGTAAGGAATAAATAAAATCTCCAATATTTGCAGGTGACATGATACTATACATAGAAAATTCTCAAGACTACACCAAAAAACTACTAGAACTAATAAATGAGTTCAGTAAAGTCACAGGATATAAGATCAACGTACAAAAATCAGTTGCATCATATATATATAATATTATATATATATAAATTAAAATAATCCCATTTACAATTGCACCAAGGGTAATAAAGTCTGTAGGAATAAACTTAACAAAATAAGTTAAAGACCTATAGCCTAAAAACTATAAAACATTGATGAAAGAAAGACATTCCATGCTTATGGATTGAGAAAAATTATTGTTAAAATGTCTATACTACACAAAGCAATCTACAGATTTAAGAAAGTCCCTATTAAAATACCAACAACATTTTTCATAGGACTGGAACAAACAGTCCTAAAATTTGTATGGAACCACAAAAGTCCCCCAAATAGCCAAATAGCCAAAACAATTAAAAAGGAAAAGCGAAACTGGAGGCAACACAATTCCAGACTTCAAGTTATACTATAAAGCTGTAGTAATCAAAACAGTATGGTACTGGCACAAAAATAGAAACATATACCAATGGAACAGAATAGAAAAGTCAGAAAAGAACCCACACTATATGGTCAATTAATCTTGGACAAAGCATATCCAATGGGAAAAAGAGTCTCTTCACCAAATGATGTTGTGAAAACTGGACGGCTATATGCAAAAGCATGAAACTGGACCACTTTCTTAGACCATATACAATAATAAACTTATAACATATTAAAGACCTAAATATGAGACCTGAAGCCATAAAATTCCTAGTAATTTCTCTGATATTGTCCATGCAACAATTTTCTATATATGTCTGCTAATGTAAGGGAAATAACAGGAAAAATAAACTATTGGGACACCATCAAAGAGAGTTCTGTAAGGCTTCATTTCTACAGGAAGTAGTATCAGGTCTCATTTCACAAGCAGACCAGAGCACACCTAGATAAAACTCACCACATTCTGACAAAACACTACCCACTGCAGGCAAGGGGAGTCTCTGCAGATGACTGGCCTGAAGGATAGAGCAGCCAAAACACAACAGCCAAGTTCACACAACACACACCAGAGATACACCCTGAAGTTCCAGGCACTGGATGCTATATGACCTCTTCCTTGTAAAACTATTACTCTCAGGAGCGGGAAACATAATGGGCTTTTTTAACACACAGAATAAGAGACTTCAACAAAATGCCAAGATGGAGGAATTCAATTCACATGAAGGACGAAGAAAAGGTCACAAACAGATCTTAAGTGAAGCAGATATAAGTAGCATGCCTGATGGAGAGTTTATTTTTATTTATTTTTTATTATTATGTTCAGTTAGTCAACATATAGTACATCATTACTTTTTGATGTGCTTAAAGCAACAGTCATATGGAAACTCATTGGGCTTGAGAAAAGAATGGAAGACCATGGAAGCTCTTATTGTAGAGATAAAAATGTTACAAAGAATCAATCAGAAATGAAAATTACTTAGTTTAATGTGATCCAGGTCTTTTATGTTCCCACAAATTACAGCATTTTCTTCTTTATGAAAGTTAAATAATATTCCACTGTATGGATGCACCACCTTTCTTTAAAATTCAGTGTCAATTAACATTGGGTCTTTTTTCATATCCTGGCTACTGTGTAAATGCTGCAATGAGAATGAAATTGCAGATACTCATCTCATTTCTTTTGGATGAATACCTAGATGTGTGATAACTGGATCCTCTGGGAGTTCTATTTGTCACAGTGAGGAAACACAACACAGTTTTCCATGATGGCTGCATCATTTTCCATTCCCACAAATATCATACACAGATTTGACTTTTTTCACATTCTTACCAACACCTGTTTTGTTGTTTTTTTGTGTGTGTTTGCTTTTTATTTTGATAAAAGCCATCCTAACAGACCTGGTGATATCTCATTTTTTTGGATTACATAATTATTATTTTTTATTATGTTCAGTTAGCCACTGTATAGTACATAATTCATCCTTGATGGAGTGTTCAATGACAAAGACTGTATAATTGCATTTCCATTAGCAATCTAAAATGGTCAATGTCATGGAAGCAGAAAACAGAAGGCTGCCAAGAGTTGGGGAAGGAGGAAAGGGTAAGTTGCAATTCTGTGCATGTGTAAATTTAGTCATGCCAGATGGAAGTAGAACCCTGCTGCACAGACATGTGCATTGAGTTAACAATACTGCAAGCTTGTGAAGAGGATAGATTTAATGTTATGTGTTTTTTCCCACAATTAAAGATAAGTAAAATAAGACAAAAATGTAAAAAAGGAAAGAAAGAAAAGAAGAAAGGAGGGTGATGGTTTGGAGGAAGGCAAAAGTGTCACACTGTGGGTGGAGAAGATAACAGAAAGCCTCTATCTATAGGTGTTAAAAATGTACGCACAGTGCTCACTCTTGTGAATAGGAGGCTGTGTCTTTCTTATCTCCATTTAGGAAGGAGCCAAATATAATCCAAGGTGTGAGCAAGGTGGGCTCAGGTAATACTGTTTCTCCTGATCTTGAATCTTTTGAATTACTCACCAGCAGTGGAAACTACAATGTATAGATTTAAGATTTCTAGGACACCCTTGTATGAAAGAGGTTGTTTCTGGGGTAAAAGGTGACATTTGAAAATCCAGCAGTCTCGTGCTTTTGTTTGTTTCTTTAGGGAAAATACCTATATGAAAATCAAATCCTATTAAGACACATATTTCTCACAGAGTTGATGCTCCAAAATAAAACTTAAACCATAAAAAAGAAAGAAATAAAAAATACAGCAACTGAGATTGGAAACAGAATTTTTCAAATATTTATTTATTTATTTATTTATTTATTTATTTATTTATTTATTTATCTGTCAGAACAGGCAGGGGGAGTGGGAGATGGAATAGCAGGATATCCTCTCAGCAGGGAGCCCAATGTAGAGCTCAATTCCAGGATCCTGGGATCATGATCTGAGCCAAAGATAGATGCCCAACTGACTGAGCCACCCAGGGGCCCTGGAAATAGGGTTGATGCAATGAATGCAAGGCTGGAATAAGCTGAGGAATGAAGAGGTGATATATAAGAAAAAATAATGGAAAATAAAAAAGCAGAACAAAGGTGAGAAAAAAGAATTATGGAACATGTGAATAAAGTTGAGGACCTCATCAAATACAATAGCATTCATATTACAGATGTCCCAGAATAAGAGAGGGAAAAGGGGGCAGAAAATTAATTTGAAGAAATAATAGCTGAAAACCTCTCTAATTTAGGGAGTGAAACAGATATCCATATCCAGGAGGCACAGAGAACTCCCATAAAAATCAATAAAAGCAGGCCAACACCAAGACGTATTGTAATTTAATTTTCAAAATGTGGTGATAAAAATGTCTTAAGAGTAGCAAGAGAAAAGAAGACAGTAATTTACAAGGAAAAACCCATGTTAGAGATTTCTCAACAGAAACTTGATAAGTCAGAAGTGAGTGGCATAATAGATTAAAAGCACTGAATGCAAAATATATGCAGCCAAGAATACACTATCCAAGAAGGCTATCATTCAGACTATAAAGAAAGATAATTTCCCAAACAAATCTAAAAGAGTTTGTGACCACAAAAACCAACCCTGCAACAAATATTAATGGGGATACTTGGAGTAGAAAGGGAAGACCAAAAATGACAAAGACAAGAAAAGAACAGAGGAAATCTCCAGAAACAAAGATAGAACAAGTAAGAAAATGGCCATAAACACAAAGCTACCAATAATGACTCTGAATGTAAATGGACTAAATGTTCTAATCAAGAGATGTATCATTTCAGAATGGACAAAAAAAAACCAAGACTCATCTCTATGGTACCTATAAGAGACTTATTTTAGACCTAAAGACACCTGCATATTGAAAGTGAGGGGATGGAGAAATATTTATCACCCAAATGTATGTAAAAAGAAAGCTGGGGTAGTAATACAGACATCTGACAAACTAGACTTTAAATGAAATCCTGTAACAAGAAATGAAGAAGGTCACTATATCATAAAAAAGAGGTCTATCTGACAAGAAGGTCTCACAATTGTAAATATATATGCCCCCAACATGGGAACACCCAAATGTAGAAAACAATTAATAACAAACATAAAGGAACTAACTGACAATAATACAATAATAGGAGACTTTAACACCCCACTTACATCAATGGACAGATCATCTACGCTGAAAATCAACTAGGAAACAATGCCTTTGAATGACACAAGGTGGACGTAACAGATATACTAAGAGTATTGCAGCCAAAAAACAAAATATACATTCTCTTCAGGTGTACACAGACCATTCTCCAGAATAGATCACACAGTGGATCACAAATTAGGCTTCAACAAAAAAACTGAGATCATACCATGCATATTTTCTGACAACAATGCTATGAAATGAAATGTCAATGACAAGAAAAAATTTGGAAAGACCAAAAATACATTGAGGTTAAACAACATGCTATTAAACAGTGGATGGGTTAACCAGGAAATGAAAGAAGACATTTTTAAAAAGTACAAGAAAACAAATGAAAATGAAAACATAACAGTCCAAAACATTCAGGATGCAGCAAAAGCCATCCTAAGAGGGAAGTATATAGCAACACAGGCCTACCTCAGGAAGCAAGAAAAATCTCAAAGACACAACCTCACTTTGCACCTAAAGGAGCTAGAAAAAAGACAAAAAATGAAGCCTAAAACCAGAAGAAGGAAGGAAATCATAAAGATGAAACTAGAAACAGGTTCTTTGAGAAAACTAATAAGATTGTTAAAGCTCAGGCCAGACTTATCAAAAAGAAAACAAAGGACCAAAATTAATGAAATCATGAATGAAAGAGGAGAGATCATGACTAACACCAAGGAAATACAAACAATTTTAAGAACGTATTATGAGAAAGTATATGCCAAAAAATTAGGAAATCTGGAAGAAATGGATGCATTCCTGCAAACTTAAAAACTACCAAAACTGAAACAAGAAGAAATTGAAAACCTGATCAGACCCATAACTGGCAAGGAAATTGAAATGGTAAACAAAAACCTCCCAAAAAAATAAAGAGTCCAGGAGTGGATGTCTCCCCAGGGGGATTCTACCAAACATTTAATTGTGAATTAATACCTATTCTTCTGAAGCTGTTTCAAAAAAATAGAAATGGAAGGAAACTTCCACACTTGTTCTATAAGGACAGCACTACCTTGATCCCAAGACCCCATCAAAAAGGAGAATTACAGACCAATATCCCAGATGAACATGGATGCCAAAATTCTAACCAAGGTACTAGCAAATAGGATCCAACTGTACATTTAAAGGATTACTCACCATGACCAAGTGGGATTTATTCCTAGGCTTTAAGGGTGGTTCAACATTCACAAATCAATCAATGTGATACACTACATTAATAAAAGAAAGAACAAGACCCATATGATCCTCTCACTTGATGCAGAAAAAGCATAGACAAAATACAGAATACTTTCTTTTTTTAATATATTTTTTATTACTTGCCCCAGGTGTACATGTCTGTGAATCATTAGGCTTACACCTTTCACCACACTCACCATACACAAACCCTCCCCAATGTCCATAACCCATCCACCCTATCCCTACCCTCGCACCCCCCAGTTACTCTCAGTTTGTTTTGTGAGATTAAGAGTCTCTTATGCTTTGTCTCCTTCCTGATCCCATCTTGATTCATTATTTATCCCTCCCTAACCCCCAAGGCCCCCAGCCCTGCCCCTCAAGTTCTTATATCAGAGAGATCATATGATAATTGTCTTTCTCTGACTGACTTACTTTGCTTAGCATAAAACCCCCTAGTTCTATCCACGTCATTGCAAATGGCAAGATTTCGTTTCTTTGGTGGCTGCATAATATTTCATTGTATACATATACCACATCTTCTTTATCCATTCATCTGTTGATGGACATCTAGGTTCTTTCCACAGTTTGGCAATTGTGGACATCGCTGCTATAAACATTCGGGTGCATGTGCCCCTGAGGGTCACTACCTTTGTATCTTTAGAGGATCACAACCTTTGTATACTTAGGGTAAATACCCAGTAGTGTGATTGCTGGGTCGTAGGGTAGCTCTATTTTTACCTTTTAGAGGAACCTCCATACTGTTTTCCAGAATGACTGAACCAACTTGCATTCCCACCAACAGAGTAAGAGGGTTCCCCTTTCTCCACATTATTGCCAACATCTGTCATTTCCTGACTGGCTGATTTTAGCCATTCTGACTGGTGTGAGATAGTATCTCACTGTGGTTTTGATTTGTATTTCCCTGATGATGAGTGATGTTGACCACTTTCTCATGTGTCTGTTGGCCATTTGGATGCCTTCTTTGGAGTAATGTCTGTTCATGTCTTCTGCCCATTTCTTGACTGGGTTATTTGCTCTATGGGTGTTGAGTTTGAGAAGTTCTTTATAGACTTTGGATACAAGCGCTTTATCTGATATGTCATTTGCAATATCTTCTCCCATTCTGTCAGTTGTCTTTTGGTTTTGTTGACTGTGTCCTTTGCTGTGAAAAAGCTTATAATCTTGACGAAGTCCCAATAGTTCATTTTTGCCCTTGCTTCCCTTGCCTTTGGTGATGTTCCTAGGAAGAAGTTGCTGTGGTTGAGGTCAAAGAGGTTGCTGCCTGTGTCCTCCTCAAGGATCTTGATGGAAACCTTTCTCACATTGAGGTCTTTCATCCATTTTGAATCTATTTTTGTGTGTGGTGTAAGGAAAGGATCCAGTTTCATTTTTCTGCATGTGGCTGTCCAGTTTTCCCAACACCATTTGTTGAAGAAGCTGTCTTTTTTCCATTGAACATTCTTTCCTGCTTTATCAAATATTAGTTGACCATAGAGTTGAGGGTCCATTTCTGGGCTCTCTATTCTGTTCCACAGATCTATGTGTTTGTTTTTGTGCCAGGACTATACTGTCTTGAAGATGACAGATTTTTAATAGAGCTTGAAGTCTGGAGTTGTAATGCCACTAACTTTAGTTTTATTTTTCAACATGCCATTGGCTATTCGGCATCTTTTCTGGTTCCATATAAATTTTAGGATTATTTGTTTCATTTCTTTTAAATAACTTGCAGTTATTTTGATGGGGATTTCATTAAATGTGTAGATTGCTCTAGGTAGCATAGACATCTTCACAACATTTGTTCTTCCAATCCACAAACATGGAATGTTTTTCCACTTCTTTGTGTCGTCCTCAATTTCTTTCATGAGTACTTTATACTTTTCTGAGTACAGATTCTTTGCCTCTTTGGTTAGGTTTATTCTTAGGTATGTTAAGGTTTTGGGTGCAATTGTAAATGGGATTGACTCCTTAATTTCTCTTTCTTCTGTTTTGTTGTTGGTACATAGAAATGCAACTGATTTCTGTGCATTGATTTTACATCCCGACACTTTACTGAATTCCTGTATGAGTTCAAGCAGTTTGGGAGTGGAGGCCTTTGGGTTTCCCACATAAAATATCATATCATCTGCAAAGAGTGAGAGTTTGACTTCTTCCTTGCTAATTTGGATGCCTTTTATTTCTTTTTGTTGTCTGATTGCTGAGGCTAGGACTTCTAGTACTATGTGAATAGCAGTGGTGAAAGTGGACAGCCCTACTGTGTTTCTGACTTTAGGGGAAAAGCTCTCAATTTTTCTCCATTGAGAATGATATTCGCTTTGGGTTTTTCATCAATAATTTTGATGATATTGTGGTATGTACCCTCTATGCCTATACTGTGAAGAGTTATGATCAAGAAAGGATTCTGTACGTTGTCAAATGCTTTTTCAGCATCTATTGAGAGGATCATATTGGATCCAATTGGTTTTTGTTTTTTGGGATACTTTTGATGACTGTTTCAACCTTACTGGTTATGGGTCTATTCAGGTTTTCAATTTCTTCCTGGTTCAGTTTTGGTAGTTCATATGTCTCTAGGAATGCATCCATTTCTTCCAGCTTGTCAAATTTGCTGGTGTAGAGTTGCTCATAATATGGTCTTATAATTGTTTGTATTTCCTTGGTGTTGGTTGTTATCTCTCCTCTTTCATTATTGATTTTATTAATTTGAGTCCTTTCTGTTTTATTTTGGATAAGTCTGGTCAGGGGGGGTTATCAATCTTATTAATTCTTTCAAAGACCAAGTTCCTAGTTTTGTTGATTTGTTCTACTGTTCTTTTGGTTTCTATTTCATTGATTTCTACTCTGATCTTTATTATTTCTCTTCTCCTGCTGGGTGTAGGCTTTCTTTGCTGTTCTTTCTCTAGTTCCTTTAGGTGTAGGGTTAGGTTGTGTACTTGAGACCTTTCTTGTTTCTTGAGAAAGGCTTGTATTGCTATATACTTTCCTCTCAGGACTGCTTTTGCTGTGTCCCAAAGATGTTGAACAGTTGTATTTTCATTTTCATTTGTTTCCATGAATTTTTTAAATTCTTCTTTAATTTCCTGGTTGACCCATTCATTCTTTAGTAGGATGTTCTTTTTTTTAAGATTTTATTTATTTATTGCACAGAGAGAGAGAGAGAGATCACAAGTAGGCAGAGGCAGGCAGAGAGAGGAGGAAGCAGGCTCCCCACTGAGCAGGGAGCCTGATGAGGGCTTCAATCCCAGGACTCTGAGATCATGACCTGAACCAAAGGCAGAGGCTTTTTTTTTTTTTTAATATTTTTTTTTAAAGATTTTATTTATTTATTTGACACACAGACAGAGAAATCACAAGAGAGGCAGGCAGAGAGAGGGGAGGAAGCAGGCTCCCCGCTGAGCAGGGAGCCCGATGCGGGCCTCGATCCCAGGACCCTGAGATCATGACCTGAGCCGAAAGCAGAGGCTTTAACCCACTGAGCCACCCAGGCGCCCCGAAGGCAGAGGCTTTAACCCACTGAGCCACCCAGGCACCCTAGTAGGATGTTCTGTATCTTCCATGTATTTGAGTTCTTTCCAACTTTCCTCTTGGCTTGAGTTCTAGTTTCAGAGCATTATGGTCTGAAAATATGCAGGGAATGATCCCAATCTTTTCGTACCAGTTGAGACCTGATTTGTGACCCAGAATATGGTCTATTCTGGAGAATGTTCCATGTGCACTGGAGAAGAATGCGTATTCTTTTGCTTTGGGATGGAATGTTCTGAATATATCTGTGATGTCCATCTGGTCCAGGGTGTAATTTAAAGCCTTTATTTCCTTGTTGATATTTTGATTCCATGATCTGTCCACTTCAGCAATGGGGGTGTTAATGTCCCCTATCATTATTATATCATTGTCAATGTGTTTCTTTTATTTTGTTATTAATTGCTTTATATAATTGGCTGCTCCCATGTTAGAGGATAGATATTTATAATTGTTAGATCTTTTTGTTGGATAGATCCTTTAAGTTTGATATAGTGTCCTTCCTCATCTCTTATTATAGTCTTTGGCTTAAAATCTAATTGATCTAAGGATCGCCACTCCAGGTTTCTTTTGATATCCATTGGCATGGTAAATTGTTTTCCACCCCCTCACTTTAAATCTGGTGGTGTCTTTGGGTGTAAAATGAGTTTCTTGTAGACAGCATATCTATGGGTATTTTTTTTATCCATTCTGATACCCCGTGTCTTTTATTTGGGGCATTTAGTCTATTTACATTCAGGGTAACTATTGAGAGATATGAATTTAGAGCCATTGTATTGCCTGCGAGGTGCCTGTTACTGTGTATTGTGTCTCTTTCTTTCTGTTCTAGGTTTCTTTTACGCTGTCTTTTCTTAGAAGACCCCTTTCAATATTTCCTGTAGTGCTGGCTTTGTGTTTTAAAATTCCTTTAGTTTTAGTTTGTCCTGGAAGCTTTTTATCTCTCCTTCTATTTTTAATGACAGCCTACCTGGATATAGCATTCTTTGCTGCATATTTTTCTTGTTTATTGCTCTGAATATATCATGCCAGTTCTTTTGGGCTGCTAGGTCTCCTTGGATAGGTCTGCTGTCAATCTAATATTTCTACCATTGTATGTTACAGACCTCTTGTCCCAAGCTGCTTTCAGGATTTTCTCTTTGTCACTAAGACTTGTAAATTTTACTATTAGATGACGGGGTGTGTACCTACTTTTATTGATTTTGAGGGAGGTTCTCTGTGCCTCCTGGATTTTGATGCTCGTTCCCTTCACCAAATTAGGGAAATTCTGTACTATAATTTGCTCCAATATACCTTCTGCCTCTCTCTCTCTCTCTCTCTCCCTCTCTCTTCTTTTTCTGGGATCCCAATTATTCTAATATTGTTTCATCTTATGTTTTCGCTTATCTCTCGAATTCTCCCCTCATGGTCCAGTAGTTGTTTGTCTCTCTTTTCCACAACTTCTTTATTCTGTGTCATTTGGTCTTTTAAATCACTAATTCTGTCTTCTGCCTCATTTATCCTAGCAGTAAGAGCCTCCATTTTTTATTGAACCTTATTAATAGCTTTTTTGATTTCAGCTTGGTTAGATTTTAGTTCTTTTATTTCTCCAGAAAGGGTTTTTATTTCTCTAGAGAGGGATTCTCAATTATCTTCCATTCTTTTTTCGATCCCAGCCAGCAACTTGATAGTTATCATTCTGAACTCTAGCTCTGTCATATTACTAATGTCCACATTGATTAGGTCCCTAACCATCATTACTGCTTCTTGTTCTTTTTTTTTGTGGTGATTTTTTCTGCCTTGTCATTTTATCCAGATAAGAATAGATGGATGAGAGAACACAATACTAAAGGGTAACAATGACCCCAGAAAAATATACACTAACCTAATCAGAAGAGACCGGACCTGGTGGGAGAAGAAAGAGGGAGAAAACCAAAAAACAACAACAACAACAACAACAACAACAACAACAACAACAACAACAACAAAAACCACTGTAACTACATCTATATTATCTATTTCTGTTTCTATATCTATTTCTGTCTCTGACTGTATCTCTATCTCTATATGTATATCTCTATATATTTGACTGGTGAATTGAACAGACCCTATGTGTATACAAAAAATAAGGTTAAATACAATGAAGGGATAAAATATGGCTATAAAAATGAAAGTTAAAAAAAGATTAACATTGTTGATAAGATATAATAGTTAAAAACGTTAAAATAAGAAAGAGGAAAAATTTAGAATAAAAGAGTAAAAAAAATAAAATTCAAAGAATTTAACTTTGAACAACTAAAGGATCATGGGGAAAAAGTCATGAATTCTGAGTGTTGCTTTCCCCTGCTCTGGAGTTTAACAATTCTCAGCAATCTGTGAACTTGGTCTTGGCTGGACGGTCTTGCTGATCTGGAGGAGGGGCCTGTTGTTGTGATTATCAAGTGTCTTTTCCTGAGGTAGAATTGCACCACCCTCACCAGGGGCCATGGTAAATAATCAGCTCAGGTTAGCTCTCAGGAGCTTTTGTTCCCTGAACGCTTTCCATACAGCTTCAGAGGAAGGTAATGAAGGTAATGAAGATGGCGGCCTCCCAGTCTCAGACATGGAGGAGCAGAGACCTTGGGACCTCACTCCTCAGTGCCTCCTCAGAGAAAAGCAGTCAGTCCCTCCCATCTCCCTGGTTTCTGGCCACACTCCAAGCTCACCCAGCCTGTGACCAAGCGTTTCTGTCACTCGTGTGTGGCCCCGTTTAGAATCTCCAAACCCAGCAGATTCCTGCAGTGTGCTTCTGTGCCGCTCCTCCCAGAGAAGGAAGGTGGGGGTCTCTCTGGATCTGCCACCTATGGGGACCCCGCTCAAAGAGCAGTGGCTCGACTGTGCTTTGGATCACGGCCCAAGGTAACACCGAGCTGAGAGACACCTTCTCAGCTTGGCTCCATCTCTCCATTTGGCTTCTCTATGATACCTGGGAGCTCTGTCTTGCTCAGACACCCCTGGTCTTTTTGTGTCCCCATGGGTCCTGAGACCACACTGTCTTCGCGAGGGCTTCACCCTCCTCTTAGCCTCTGGGGCGACATCCTTCAGTGGAGCAGACTTCTAAAAGTTCCGATTTTGTGCTCTGTTGCTCTGTCACTTGCTGGAAGCCATCCCCTCCCCCTGGGGTCTGGAAAGTGGTCGATTTTCTGTTCCTATAATTTCTGCTCTTCTTCTCTTTGATCTCCTGTTGAATTTGTAGGTGTTCAGAATGGCTTGATAACTCTCTGTGTGAATTTCTGGGACCTGATGATAATCAGTCTCCTACTCCTGCAATATCTTGCTCCTCCCAGAATACTTTCTTGATTAAAACTCCACAGTGTAGGGATAGAGGAAATGTACCTCAACATTATATAAGTCATCTATGAAAAGACCACAGTGAATATCATTCTCGGTGAGGAAAAACTGAGAGATTTTCCCTTAAGATCAGTAATATAACAGGGATGTCCAGTCTCACCATTTTTCTCAACATAGTACTAAATGTTCTAGTCTCAGTAATCAAGCAACAAAAAGAAATAAAAGGCATTTGAATTAACAATAAAGAAGTCAAACTCTCACTGTTCACAGATGACATGATACTTAATGTGAAAAACCCAAAAGACTCTACCCCCAAATTGATAGAACTCATACAGCAACTCAGCAATGTAGCAGGATACAAAATCAATGCACAGAAATCAGTTGCATTTCTATACAATAGCAATGTAACTGAAGAAAGAGAATTAAGGAATTGATCTCATTTATAATTGCAGCAAAAACAATAAGATACCTAAGACTAAATCTAAGCAAAGAGGTAAAGGATTTGTACTCTACAAACTACAGAACACTTTGAAAGCAATTGAGGGAGACAAAAGAGATGAAAAAATAATCCACATTCATGGAATGGAAGAAAAAATATTGTTCAAATGTCCATGTTTCCCAGAGAAATTTACACATTTAATGAAATCCCTATCAAAACACCATCGACATTTTTCATGGAGCTGGAAAAAATGATCCTAAAATTTGTATGGAACCAGAAAAGATTCTTAATATCCAGAGTAATGTTGAAAAAGAAAAGCAAGTTGGTGGCATCACAATGCCTTACTTCAAACTATATTACAAAGCTGTGATCATTAAGACAGTATAGTTCTGGCACAAAAACAGGCACATAGATCAATGGAAGAGAATAGAGAGTGTAAAAATGGACCCTAAACTCTATGGTCAACTAATCTACAACAAAGTATGAAAGAATATCCAATGGAAAAAAGACAGTCTCTTCAAAAAATGGTGCTGGGGAAATTGGACAGCCATATGCAGAAGAATGAATCTGGGCCTTTTTCTTACACCATACACAAAGATAAACTCAACACAAAGATAAAATGGGTGAAAGACCTAAATGTGAGACAGGCCTCCATTAAAATTCTAGAGGAGAACAGAAGCAACAACCTCTGTGATCTGGGCCACAGCAACTTCCTGTGAGACATATCTCAAAGGCAAGGGAAACAAAGGCAAAAATTAACTATTGTGATTTCATCAAGATAAAAAGCTTCTGTATAGCACAGGAAACAGTCAACAAAACTAAAAAGGCAACCTACAGATTGCGAGAAGCTACTCATAAATGATACATCAGATAAAGGGCCAATATCCAAGATCTATAAAGAACTTATCAAACTCGACACCCAAAAAAAATAATCCAGTCAAGAAATGGGCAGAAGACATGAACAGAATAGAGAGTGCAGAAATGGACACACACACAATGGAATATTACTCAACCATCAGAAAGGATGAATATCTACCATTTGCCTCATGATGGATGGAACTGGAAGACATTATGCTAAGTGAAGTAAGTCAATAAGAGAAATACAATTATGATATGTTTTCACTCATATGTGGAATGTAGAAAACAACACAGAGGATCATAGGGCAAGGGAATGAAAACTGATTGGGAAGTTATCAAATAAGGAGAAAAACCATGAGAGAGTCTTAACTATAGGAAAAAAAATGAGAGTTGCTGGAGGGGAGGTGGGGTGGGGGAAGGTGTAAATGCGTAATGGGCTTTAAGAAGGGCACGTGATGTGATAAGCGCTGGATGATATACACAAATGATAAATTATTGAATACTAAAATAAAGATTAGAGCAAAAATAAATGATACATGCACCTCCATGTTTATGACATCATTATGAACAATTGCCAAATTATAGAAAGAGCCCAAATGTCCATTGGATGGTGAAGGGAAAAAAAATACGATATGTGTGTGTGTGTGTGTGTGTGTGTGTGTGTGTGTAGTATATACACAATGGAACATTAGGAATATTACTGAGTCATAATAAAGATGAAATCTTGCATTTTGCAATGATATGGATGGAGCTAGAGAGTATAATACTAAGGGAAATAAGTCAGTCAGAGAAAAACAAACACTTTATGATTCCCCTCATATGTGGAATTTAAGAAACATAAAAAATGAGCATACAGTGAATAAAATAAAGACAGGAAAACCAAGAAAAAAAAATCATAACTATAGAAGACAAACTGAGGGTTACAAGAGGGGAGGGGGATGAGGGGATGGGTTAAATAAGTGATGGTGATTATGGAGTGTACTTGTTTTGATGAGACCAGGATGTTGTATGGAAGTGTTGAATCACTGTATTTTATACCTGAAACTCATATTACACTATAAGGTAATTAGAATTTAAATAAAACCTTAAATGAAAAAGGAAAATAATAATAAAATAGGTGGATATTAAATAATGTGTGACTGCACTTTCATCTGAAATATTGAAAGATTTTTATGTATTTATTTGTCAGAGAGAGAGAGAGAGAGAGCACAAGCAGGGAAAGTGGCAGGCAGAGAGAGAAGCAGGCTCCCCGTTGAGCAAGGAGCCCAATGCAGGGCTCGATTCCAGAGCCCTGGGATCATGACCTGGGCCAAAGGCAGCCACTTAACTCACTGAGCCACCCAGTTACTTCCTGCCACCATAGTCACAAAGGAAGAGTTCCAGTTCCTATTTGTCTGCTTACTGACTTCTTTGCATTATAGGCTTTGTGTGGTCCTTTTTTTTTTTTCAGTGATCCAAGATTCATTGTTTATGCACCAAATCCACTGCTCCATGCAATATGTGCCCTCTTTAAAACCCATCACCAAACTCACCCATCCTCCCTCCCCCTTCCCCTCCATAACCCTCAGTTTGTTTCTCAGAGTCCACAGTCTCTCATGGTTCATCTCCCCTTCCAATTTACCCCAATTCACTTTTCCTTTCTTTCCTGTAGAGTCCTCCATTTTATTCCTTATATTCCACAAGTAAGAGAAACCATATGATAATTGACTTTTTTTCTGCTTGATTTATATCACTCAGCATAATCTCCTCCAGACCTGTCCATGTTGATACAAAAGTTGGGTATTCATCCTTTCTGATGGCTGAGTAATATTCTATTGTATATATGGATTACATCTTCTGTATCCATTCATCTGTTGGAGGAATCTCAGCTCTTTCCACAATTTGGCTATTGTGAACATTGCTGCTATGAATATTGGGGTACATATGGTCCTTCTTTTCACTACATCTGTATCTTTGGGCTAAATACCCAGGAGTGAAATTGCAGGGTCAAAGGGTAGCTCTATTTTTAATTTTTTGAGGAATCTCCACACAGTTTTCCCAAGTGGCTGCACCAACTTGTATTCCCACCAACAGTGAAAGAGGGTTCCCCTTTCTCCACATCCTCTCCAACACTTGTTGTTTCCTGTCCTGTTGATTTTGGCCATTCTAACTGGTGTAAGATGGTATCTCAATGTGGTTTTGATTTTTGATCACTACCATCAGAGATGGCTAGTGATGATGAACATATTTTCATGTGTCTGTTGGCCATTGGTATGTCTTCTTTGGAGAAGTGTCTATTCATGTCTTCTGCCCATTTTTTGATCTTTTATGACTTGTGCTTCTCAGTTCTGGGGGGAACTATTTTAATAATATTCTTTCGATGTCATTATTCTATGTCATTACACAGTCAATTTTATAAATTAAGACCTGGGCACAACACACTACCCTCTGTTGTAAACATATCCCAAGTGTGTATTTACAACTAGTTGAGAACTAAAAGCACTTAATAAATGGCAAATACCTATGTAAATATAAGTTGCTCAACAAACAACTGTTTGACTAAATTATATTGTATTTTGGTATATAATCAAAAATGTATATTCCAACCTCTTTACATACATAGAATAAAATGAATGGTTTCTGAGAATTCATTATGCATATATTTTTAAGCATGTGTTCAAACTTCTTCAATGTTTTGTGACAGGAATCCTTTATTATTAGTATTATAATAGCATTTATTGTATTATATTTTTTAAAACTCAAGTTATTGAATTACAATTTATATATAGTAATCTCACTCTTTTTAGATAGTTTTATGAATTTTAACAAATGCATACAATAATGTAACCTCAATTATGGTCAAGATGTAGAACATTTTCATCATCACAAAATGTTCTCTCTGTTACCTTGTATTCAGACCTTTCTTTCATCCCAACCTCCATCCCCAGTTCCTGACAAAGACTTCTCTGCCTCTGAGGATAGAATTTTTGTGTCCCAGATTTCTTTTGGAAAGTTTTGTATCTCTTTGGAATTCAGAACACTCTGCCCCATTTTCCCTCTTTGCCCTGTGACATCAACTATTTGAGGGGTTCCAAAAAAGAGATATTATAGATTATTGATATTTTCTCATTTTTTATTGTGGTAGGAATGCAATTTCTGTTTTATACATCTCAAATGGAAATCTTACTATATTGTCTTTTTAGATATATATTACCATGCATGTAAATTAACATGTAATTCTAATACATCATTTAACCTTCAGAAAGTAACTCTAATTAACCAACGAATTTTTATCTTGATTGTTCAATTTTATCATATCCTCTAAGTCCATATTTTCCTTCAACTTTGTTTACATACTGAACAGGTTTGTCCCTCTTTTTTTTTAAGATTTGTAGATTTGGAACATTATTTTGTATTTATTTATTTATTTATGTTAAGATTTTATTTATTTGACAGAGAGAGAGAGAGATCACAAGTAGGCAGAGAGGCAGGCAGAGAGAGAGAGGGGGAAGCAGGCTCCCTGCTGAGCTGAGAGCCTAGATGTGGGACTCAATCCCAGGACCCCAAGATCATGACCTGAGCTGAAGGCAGAGGTTTTAACCCACTGAGCCACCCAGGTGCCCCCATTATTTTGTATTTAAATACACTGTATGAAAACAACAATTTCCCTAATGGTTTGAAGCTTAAAAATAAGATATATCAAAACTTCAAACACATTTAAAATCTCCGTTTGGCTTAGTGAATTTTCAAAGAAAGAGAAAGAAGAAGATGAAAGAGAGAGAGAGAAAAGAGAGAAAGAGAGCGAGAGGGGAGATTGTAGCCAAAGGCACCTGCTCATTAGGTAGTATATTATTTTTTTTTTTTTACTCGGGGGGTGGGAGGGATGCCTCCATTGCATGAGTTTAATCTTTTTGGAAACTTATGACATTTTTATGTTTTATTTAATCTCCATTTTGAGATTTGAAATGAATATGTTCTACTCCTTAGAATATTCTATTTTCCTTTTTTTATAGTCAATTTTAACTGGCTTATAATTTTGAACAATAGTTCACCATAAAAAATGTACTAAGAAAATTACCATATTAAGTTACTGCTCCTCCATGATAAAACTTATTTTAAGCTCTGCATATAAACTCCATTAATTTAGGCTGTGAAGTAACTTAAAAACGTGTTTTCCTTCAGCAAATGATAGAAATCTTTGCCAAACTGACTACTTTGCTAACATATAACTGTATGGTCCTCTTTTATTCTTAAGAACAGAATGTCTTTTATTCTCTATATCTCTATCATTAATCAAGGCTCTGATATCACATTCCAAATATAAACTCTCCTTATGCTTTCTGAATATTTTTTAGGTTTATTATAGTCATCATGGGCATTAATTGAACACTTAAAGCATGTTATAACTATATAATGTGTTAATTTAACTTCTATTTTGTTTTCCCAATAGGCCAGAGTTAAAATATATTTTTTGATTTTTTTTTTTTATTCATTTGACACAGAGAGAGAGATCACAAGTAGGCAGAGAGGCAGGCAGAGAGAGAGGAGAGAGGAGGAAGCAGGCTCTCTGCCGAGCAGAGAGCCTGATGTGGGCCTCGATCCCAGGACCCTGGGATCATGACCTGAGCCGAAGGCAGCGGCTTTAACCCACTGAGCCACCCAGGCGCCCTAAAATATATTTTTTGGTAGGTTAATTTAAACCAAATGAGATGGAAGGAGGAACTCTGTACTTTCTTCTAGAAATCTGAAATTCTATAGAATAAAAAAACCAAATAATAAATCTAGATGTTCCAATCATTTTCCACTTCTTTAGAAGATTTTTAAAATCATTGCCTATTAGTATCTTTAATTCACTTAATGTCCATCTTGTTAAATATTTTCATCTTTAGGTATACATGAAATATGGAAAATATGTGCTTAGCTATGAACTATGAAATGCTACTTAATTTGTGTTAGTGGTGTAGAGCCACTCACTTGAAACTGTTTATTTAAACATATTCTTATGTTTGGGTAACAAAGTTACAATATGATTTAGCTAAAATGGGTTCCTGATACTAAATTCAAGGCTTATAATTTAGCGTATACTTGTGAACACTTGTGAAGACATAAACACATTTTATAGTGAGACACTTGATAAGTCCCATCTTCATTAGTCCTCAGATTTTTTTTATATCTAAGAGAAAGTTTGAAGGATACCTGGGTGGCTCAGTTGGTTAAGCATCTGCCTTTGGCTCAGATCTTGATCCCAGGGTCCTGGGATTGAGCACCATGTTGGGCTTACTGTTTGGTGGCAAGCCTGATTATTTTTCTGCAACTCCCCTTATTGTGTTCCCCCTCTTTTTCTCTATATCTTTCAAAAAAATAAGTACAATTTTCAAAAAAAAAAGAGCAAGTTTGGGACTTGAGTACCTCTTTAGGAACTTTCTAATCCTAACAGTGCTTAGAGTTAATCTAGGAACTTAATTACATTAGTCTTTCTGTAAAATTGAGAATAACTCATTGGCTTGCTATATTTGATTTTTAGACACAATATGTGGTGAGAACAATTGCAAGATTTTCACCTGTCACTCCTCAATTTTATAAAAGAACATTGAATTGAGGCTGGTAGCATTCCCACAAGAAACAGAGAAGCCTGTATGACACTTTTCTGATCACTACAAGTAAAGAAGGTATGTCTTAGCTCTGTAAGAGACATATATTTACCTCAAGGCAGAGCCAAAGCCTTGTTTATAAGATTATTTTTTTCTCTAACATGCAGTTAATCTTTCTTATTTCTGATTTTAAAAAAGAAATAATATTTTGCCTTCAGATATGTGCACATTTAATAGAGAACATAATAAAGGAACTAGTAGGCTAAGAATTTCCACTGCTTGGAATATTGAAAATGAAATCATCATTGAAGAATCTTAGAAATAAGGAATTCTAATGTCCATCCAACTGAAGCAATGTGAGGTTTCTTGGGCTACTACTTGCTATGGTTTGAATGTATGTGTCTCCCCAAAATTCATATCCTGAAATCCTAATACTCAGTGTGATGGTAATAGAAGGTGGGACATTAGAGAGGTGCTTAATTAAGTCATAGCGTGAAGTCTTTATGAATGGGATTAATGTCCTTATAAAAGACTGAGTTCTTGAATTCCTTCCACCATGTGAGGGAACAACGAAGGTCAGTGACCTGCAAGATGGCCTTCACCCAACCATGATTTCAGATTTCAGCCTTCAGAAGTGTGAATTAATATATTTCTATTGTTTCTCCCCAAAACCACATCTCTGTACATCCTACCTTTATTGATGTGACTTCTTCTCTCCCTTTTGTTGTGGAATTTGTTCTGTCCATCTTCAGGTTGATGTCTGGACTATTTAGAATGATTTGATAGTTATCTAGTTGTGTTCAAGGGATGAGACAAGCCCAGGGTCCTACTCCACTGCCATCATAACTCTCTCCATTTCTGTTGTTAATAAGCCACCCAGTATGTGGACTATTTTGTGTGGTACTTTGTAATGGTAGACTGAGTAGAGTAAGACACTATTCAAAGTCCAAAGTTCAAAATGTAGGACTTGGTGAAGATCTAGATATGGAGGTGGGGTTATTTTTGTTTTTGTTTTTGTTTTTTTTCACCTCTGGGAGAGGGTAGAAATGAAGAATGGAGATAGTGTTTCTGACTAAAGTATTTGAAGAAAAGGATTCTTTGAACAAATGAGTACAAAATTGACACAACAGAGTTATAATTGAAGTAAAGGAAGTATTCATGGGAAAAGCTGTCTTTGAGAAAGCTTGTATTATTATGAACTTCAAGGGACATTCAAGTTAGTTAGTACTTTAATTTTTGTCCTATCCTCTCATAATTTTGGTATTAAATTTTCCTACCTCTACATTAAAGAACTTGAAATAAGTCCATACATTGTGGTGCATTAGTCTTGTACAGGCTGAAAGATCAGTGTAGCAGGAGAAAAGGAAGTGTGTTGTATGACATTCCATCTAAAATCCAGCTGGAAAGAGTAATTTCCCCTAAGGTTTTACTTGAAATTACATGTGGTGATAGAGTGTTTCAAAAATGTTAAGTAACTGTCTAATTCCAGTTTTGAGGTTCAATGACTGAAAATTAAATCAACATAACTTACTTAATCTTCTTTAGAATGGAAGGAGTAGTCCTTGAATTATTATATGTTACATTTTATTAGGGATAGATACACTAAATGACCTTTGTGATGATCAGAATTAGCAACCATAGTAAATCTTCATCATTGTTGTTGACTAATGACAAACATTACTGTGCTTGGGAATGTTCCATCTTACTATGCATAATTTTCTATCATTACAAAGACTTAAAATGCCAGATATTCATATTCCAATATTCCATTGCAATAAGGATTCAAGGATATGACCTAATATTGACTAATTGAATGCACTGTTTCAGATTTTGAATCAGAAAAAAACTGGCAGAGGGAGGCACGTCATAAGAAACTCTTAACTATTAGGAACAAACTGAAGGTTGCTGGAGGGAAGGTGGTTGGGGAGTTGGGGTAACTGGGTGATGGACACTAAGAAGGGCATATAATGTAATGAGAACTGGGTATTATATAAGACTGATGAATCACTGAGCTCTACCTCTGAAACTAATAATACACTATATGTTAATTAATTGAATTTAAATTAAAAACTTAAAAAAATAAAAAAACAACTGGCTAGAAGAGGTGTATACATCCAGTGTCTAAAGGCTGGAGTGGCATCAGATCTAGCAGTACCATTAATCAGTGTTCTTGTTAATGACTGTAGCAAGTTGTGCTGTCTGTGAGCAGTAGCAATAACTATGTTTTTGTTTTGTTTTGTTTTTAAGAGACCTAACACTATGAAATTATTTAGAGCATAGTTTCTGGCACATAGACTCTAAGCTCAGTTTTCTGTCTTCCTAGAAATCCTTTGAGCTTTCAAATATCCCCAAGAGATATCCTCTGCTTAAATTAATCAGATATGGTTTCTGTGGCTTAAAACTATAAAAACACAACTGACACAATAATCAAGAAATAGAGTCATCTGCTCTTAGTCTGTACATACAACATTGCTTACTATATAGTTATTTAAATATGACTGATGGCAAACTTGAGCCCTATAGTGGAAACATTAATTGTAACTCTGTCTTTAACCATATCTCACAGTCTTTCTTTGGGAATGATCTACATGAATTACATGTAAGATTGCACATAATAAACTATAAAAAATGAAACCCATAATGTTAGTAACTTTCTTAGACTTAATGCTGTTAAGTTCCTTAGATCTCTGATAGTGAATCATCTCTCTCAATCTCTCTATCTTGAATTGATTGGCTGGGAAGATGACTGAGTAGGAGAATCCCAGAGTCTCCTTGTTTCACAGATACAACTACATAACACTCATATCTGCATAAATAACCCAGGAAACACCCAAAGACTGGCAGAACAAACTCCACAGCTAAAGTCAGGGAAGAGGCCACATCAAAGAAGGTAGGAAGGGTGAAAACATAGTTTGGGAGCAAAATGAACCATGACTGTCCATGTTGGAGAGGGTGCCAGTGGTGTGGAGAAGGGCAGAAAACAGACTTTCATACCAGGGAGCTCACAAACAAGGAGGACAAATATCTAATATTTGCCCCTGAAAGTGAGAGGCATCAAATTTTGTGAGTTTTTAAAACCAGCAAGACTTAAAGACTGAACTTTCAAAAATTCATTGCCTTGGCTTTGGGAGAGCCTAGAATGCATTAGGAAACAGTGCTCAACCTTAAAGAGATTGCACTATGCTGGCAGCCGCGTGGGCTTCGATGGCTGACACAGTCGCAGCATGGAAACGGCAGCATTTGTACAGCTCCTTTCAACCAAAGCGAACCTGGTATCTTCTCCCACTACTTCTGATCCCTATCTCAGGATTAATCCTGTTACTTATAATTAGGCCTCTAGACACTCCTAACCAGACCGAGATTGTCAACCAAAACCATATGCATAGAATCAGACCCTTAGCCCCATGGCAAGGACCTTAGATCCTATCTCTGTAACATTTCCTCCTACTGCTATCTCTTTGAAGGTTTGCAGATCAGGAGGAAGAATTTTAAGACACCTTGAAGCCCTGGAGCTAGGAATTAACTTTGCCTGAAGAATAAGAGCCTTATCTAAAGATAAGGCACCGGCAAAAGCAGAGCACTGGTTACTACACATTCCCTTAGTGATTAATGGCAAGTTGTGGTTCCCTCCTCGAGTACTGAGTTCCGTGAATATCCTTGTGACACCCAGTCCAACTTTTCCGTGTATAATAGTTAAATACAAAGGTAGGAGGGGCAAACACATTATGGGCTATACTACTTAAAATAGATAATCTGTCTCTGTCATGGCTGGGGGGATTGACGCTTGGAAAAAAATGCAAAAAATCTCTTTTTACTAATCAAAGTGTTTTGTATCTCTAAAAGTAATTAATCTTAAAAATCACACCCTTGTTGTCATGTCACATACCACCCAACTTACTGCCTATAAATAAAGATACTGAGACCAGCAGAGTAGAGATACCTGCTTGGAGATCAGAAAGAATATCTCAGTTCTTTCACTCCTTTTGCCAACACCGTCCATCCTTCGGGGACCCCTGGACCTGCTGGACCTGACCTCCAACAGCACTACAAACAGTCCTTACAGATACAGTGTAGAACCAGCAGTTTAAAAAATTCTGGGGGCATGCAGAAGGAAAAGTGACTTGCTCATCTCAGGCCATGGCCCAGAGATACAGGGATCATTGAACAACCCCTCCAGGAAAAAAGGAGTTGGCAGGCACCATTTCCCTCCCTTGCTCTCCAGCATAAACAACTGCCACCTGTGGGAACCAGTGTTCTGATGACTATCTAACTTGTTTTCACCAAGTCCTCCTCTCCACAATTTAGTGGATCCACTCTTCCCAGTCACACTTGCCTTGGTTCCTCTGCTGTGGGTTCCCCCCAACACACTTGCAAAAACCCTACCAATGCCACATCTCCCAATCCCCAGATCGTGTGAGACCTCAGTTCCAGTGGCAGCAGTGGCAAGTATCCTTTTGCAAGCAGACCACCACACACCTTGTTAAGACATACACCACCCCTGCTGGGGACAAAACACTGCCAAGAACCTCTGCAGACAACTGGCCAGAAGGAAAAAAAAATAGAACACACATAATACACAAAGGAGACACTCCCAGAAGCACCAGGTGTTGTGGAGCAAGAGACACTGCATTACAGGGCACTGAAAGACTTCTTCAAATTATTATCATTAAGATCAAAAGAAGAATCTGACTTTCCTAACACACAGAAACAGACACAGAAATTCAAACAAAATGAGTCATAAAAATATCTCCCAAATGAAAGAACAGGACCAAACCATAGCATAAGTAGTATGCTTAATGGATAATTTAAAATAATGATCATAAAGATATACACTAGACTGAAGAAGAGTGGTGGACATCAATGAGACCCTTAACACAAAGACAAAAAGGAACTGATCAGATCCCAAGAACAAAATTAGTAAAATTAAAAATACACTTGATAGAAAAAATAGGCTAGATGAAGCAGAGAAATCAATTAACAACCTGGAAGACAGAGTAATGGAAAGTAACAAAGCAAAGCAAAGGAGAGGAAAGAAAATCATACAAATTGAGAATTGTTTTAGGGAACTCAGTGACTCCATTAAGCATAAAATTCACATTACAGGGATCACAGAAGAAGAGAGAAATAAGGGGGCAAGAAATTTATTTGAGGAAATATAACTGAAAACTTCCCTAATCTGGGGGAGGAAACAGAGATCTATCCAGGAGGCACAGAACTCTCCCCTCCCCCAGAAATTCAACTCAAAGATGTGCACATCAAGACACATAATAATTAAAATGGCAAAAAATCAGGAAAAAAACATTTTAACCATTCTAAGTGGTGTAAGGGGGTATCTCATTGTGGTTTTGAGTTGTATTTTCCTGATGCCAAGAGATGTGGAACATTTTTTCATGTGTCTATAGGCCATTTATATGTCTCCTTTGGAGAAGTGTCTGTTCATGTCTTTTGCCCATTTCTTGATTGGATTGTTTTTCTGGGGGGGTGTTGAGTTTGATTAGTTCTTTTTTTTTTTTTTAAAGATTTTTATTTATTTATTTCACAGCGGGAGAGAGATCACAAGGAGGCAGAGAGGCAGGCAGAGAGAGAGGGGGAAACAGGCTCCCTGCTGAGCAGAGAGCCCGATGTGGGCCTCGATCCCAGGACCCTGAGATCATGACCCGAGCCGAAAGCAGAGGCTTTAACCCACTGAGCCACCCAGGCGCCCTGATTAGTTCTTTATAAAACTTGGATACTAGCCCTTTATCTGTTATGTCATTTGCAAATATCTACTCCCATTCCATAGATTGCTTTTTATTTTCGTTGACTGTTCTATGATGAGAAGAGGTCCACATACCTGGGGGACTGGTACAGTGTCAACTGGATGGAGGACTCGGTGGTGGAGGATTTGACTAAAGAGATCCTCCACAATCAGTACCAGCTGGTGAAGTCCCACACCAACACCAGCCATGTCATTCAGTATGGGAATAAGTTCATCTCCACCATGAAAGTGATGCAGTTTCAGGGTATGAAACACAAAGCCAGCTCTCCTATCTCTCTGCCTCCAGTCAAATACCTTGACCTCAACCCACACCCTGAGGTGCCCCCCACCAAACTGAAAAGAAAGATGATGAGCACGAATGATCTGCAAGAGTCCAGGAATCTGGTGGAGCAGATCCACAGGCATCTGGATGTGAAGCACGTCATCCAGAAGTCAGTGCAGAAGATCGCCTCCTTGCTTGCTAGCTCAGATGCTGAGGCGAAGGGGGTGCTATTGTGGAGAGCCAAGCTCAGGGTGCATGAGTGCTACCAGGTCACCATGTCCCACTTCCATATGTGCTGCTTCAATTAGCACTCCCCCATGTACCAGTATGCTCTGAGACACTTGTGCGTGCTGGTCAACCTTTGTGAGGAAACTTACCCGATTGACAGAATACAGTTGGCCATAGACAAGGTGTGTTTTCATTCCTACTGAAACACTGCCACTGTGAACACTGTCCCTCACAATATGTGCTTACCCCAGTCAGAGAGGGGTAGCTGGCAGAAGGCCGCCCCCAGGACCACTCACCCTCCTGGCCCTTACCTCCTTCCCCAGCCTCTTGCAGGTCCTGTGTGCCGCTCCAATAAAACTACACACTGGCCTGAGTGAAAAACAAACCAATAAATAAAAGAGGGTGCCATGCAGGAGGTTTTTATCTTACTGGATATTTATACCAAAGATGCAGATGTGGTTAAAATGAGGGTCACATGCTCCCCAATGTTCATAGCAGCAATGTCCACAATAGCCAAACTGTGGAAAGAGCCAAGATGCCCTTTAACAGATGAATGGATAAAGAAGATGTGGTCCAGGCGCGCCTGAGTGGCTCAGTGGGCTAAAGCCTCTGCTTTCGGCTCAGGTCATGATCTCAGGGTCCTGGGATTGAGCCCTGCATTAGGCTCTCTGCTCAGCAGGGAGCCTGCTTCCTCCTCTCTCTCTCTCTGCCTGCCTCTCTGCCTACTTGTAATCTCTCTCTGTTTGTGTCAAAAAATAAATAAATAATCTAAAAAAAAGATGTGGTCCAAATATACAATGGAATATTACTCAGCCATCAGAAAGGATGAATACCCAACTTTTGTATCAACATGGACAGGTCTGGAGGAGATTATATTGAGTGATATAAGTCAAGCAGAGAAAGTCAGTTATCATGTGGTTTCACTTACTTGTGGAACATAAGGAATAAAATGGAGGACTTTAGGAGAAGGAAAGGAAAAGTGAATTGGGGTAATTTGGAACAGGAGATGAACCATGAGAGACTGTGGACTCTGAGAAACAAACTGAGGGTTATGGAGGGGAGGGGGGAGGGGGGAGNAATTTTTAAAAAAGATGCGGTTCATATATACAACAGAATATTACTCAGCCATCAGAATGTATGAATGCCTACCACTTACATCAACATGATGGAACTGGAGGGTATTATGCTAAGTGAAATAAGTCAATCAGAGAACCATTATTATATGGTTTCATTCATATGTGGAATATAAGAAATAGCACAGAGGATAATAAGGAAAGGGAAGGAAAACTGAATAGGAAGAAATCACAGAGGGAGACAAACCATGAGAGACTCTTGACTCCAGGAAAGAAACAGAGTTTTGGAATGGGAGGTGGCTAGGGGATGGGGTAACTGGGTGATGGGCATTAAGGAGGGCATGTGATGTGATGAACACTGGTGTTATATGCAAATAATGAATCATTGAACACTACACCAAACAGCAATGATGACCTGTATGTTGGCTAATTGAATTTAAAATAAAATAAAACAAAACATTTTAAATCAGCAAGAAAAAGGAAGACAGTTACATACAAGGGAAAACCCATAAGTCTCTCAGCAGATATTTTCAGCAGAAACTTTGAAGGCCAGAAGAGAGTGGCATGATATACTTAAAGTGCTGGAAGGGAAAAATGTGCATCCAAGAATAGTGTATACATAAAGCAGTTAATAACAAACGAAACAATCAATAGAAATATAATAATACTATGGATGTTTAACACCCCATTTACTTTGAAGGGAAGATCATCCCAACAGAAAATCAACACAGAAACAGTAGCTTTGAATTACACATTGGACTAGATGGATTTAATAAATATATTCAGAATATTCCATCATAAAACAGCAGAATATGCATTATTTTCAAGTGAACATGGAATATCTATCCAAAAATATTACACATTAGGCCACAAAACAAGTCTCAACAACAAAAACAACAAAGTTATACCCTACATCTTTTCTAACTATAATACTATGAAACTAGAAATCAACCACAAGAAAAAAATCTAGAAAGACCATGAATACATGGAAGCTAAATAACATGCTATTAAACAATAAATAGGTCAACCAAGAAATCAACAATGAACATGGAAAAAAATGAAAAATGAATAAAGGTCCAAAATATTCAGGATGCCGCAGAAGTGGTTTTATGAAGGAAATTTATAGCAACACAGGCCTACCTCAAGAAGCAAAAGAATCTCAAATATACAACCTAATCTTACAACTCAAGGAGCCAGAAAAAAAAATAAACAAGATTACTAATGAAAAAAGGAGAAATAACAACCTACAACATAGATATAAAAAATAGTGTAACAGAATATTATGAAAATCTATATGCAAACAAATTGGACAACTAAGTAGAAATGGATAAATTCCTAAAAACATATAACCTATCAAAAATAAAGCAGGAAGAAATATAAAATTTAGTAGACCAACACCAGCAATGAAATTGAATCAACACATTAAAAACTCCTAAAAACATGAGGGACACAAGATGGTGGCAAAGTATGGGACCACATTTCATCTGGTCCCTTGAATTTAGGTGAATATCTATCAAACCATTCTGAATACAAATGAATTCAGCCTCGGATGTAAGAAAATATATCTGGAACTCTACAAGCAGGAAAATAACTGCTTTTTGCAAGGTAAGAACTGTGGAATCATTAATCTGAGGGGAAATATTGACAGATAAATGGAGAGGGGAGGGTGCCTCCATAAGGTGCCTACCAGAAAATGATAAAACACTAGAATGCAAAATTAGGACCCTTAGAAATCTCCTCCAGTGAGAGATATTGCTTTCTGAAAGGGGCACAGTAGATGAAAATGGCAGAATTATAGTTGAGTCATTGTGATCTCAGGATCCCAGGAGACACAGAAAGAACAGGGGTGTCTGAACTAATAAAATGTCCAAGCAGTGGAGTGGGGAAATTGGTTATGGTCAGTAATCCCAGAAGGGACTCTTAGCTTGAGTCGCCACATACTGAGAGCTGGTAGGGAGACCACTCTTTGCTCGAGAACCCTGAAATGGACTGGAATGTGTGGGCCATTTAACATACCCTGGGAGGGATGAAACGCCTGAGCCCATGACTGGGCAACAGCCCTCAGGGTGGCAGTGGCCCCAGAAAGAACAGTAGGATGACACGCACCCATGACCTGGGAGCAGTGGAGCAGGGTGTGTGCTCAGCCCACAACCACTTGCAGTAGCAAAGTCATGAAGCAGAGTGACACATGTGGGCAACTGGGACTACCCCCAGGAGAATTGCACTGGGGGATACCACGAGAAATGGCAGAGTATGGTGCACACGGAAGTTTGACCTGGAGGGTTTATTGAAGAGGGGAAAGCATGCTCTTGCAGCTCTGGGCCAGAGATCCTGCATGGCTATTTTTGCTCTGACCCTCTAAAGAGGTGCAGAAAGTCACCAGGGAACAAAAAACAGAAGACAGACTGGAGAAACAGGTGAATTACAAGCCTATGGATCCCACGGGAGTGTAAATATCCAGCACCAGGGGAAAAAAGTACATTGAGCTCCAGGTGTTTCCTCATGACTCATTGATCCTTCAGTCTAAAATTTTCCATATTTTTACTTTTTTCCCATTTTAACTAGATTATTATTTTGCCAACTTATGTTTTTAAGTCACTTTTAAACTTTTCCACATATACATTTTATAGATTTATGCCTCATTCTAGTACTTTTTTTATTTTATATATATACGTATATATGGAAGGAAGGAAGGAAGAAACTAGACCACTTTCTTTCACCATACACAAAAATAAACATAAAATGCATTAAGGACCTAAACATGAGACCCAAAACCATAAAAATCCTTGAAGAGAGAACAGATAGTAATGTCTCTGATATTGGCTGTAGCAATATTTTTCTAGCTATGTCTCCTGAGGCAAGGGAAATAAAAGCAAAAATAAACTATTGAGAATACATCAAAATAAAATATATGTATGTAAACAGTATGGAGGTTCCTCAAGAAGTTAAAAATAGAACTACTCTATTATCCAGGAAAATAAACCAGTCAAAGACAAATACCATATGATCTCATTCATATGTAGAATTTAAGAAACAAAACAAGCAAGCAAAGAGGATTTAAATAATCAATTTTTCAAAAAAATGTTAATTTCTACTATTTTTAGGGAGCACAGCGTATAAATAGATGGAAGGAAGGAAGGAAAAGAAAGATAAATTTGTCTCCAGGCAAATTGTTAAAAACACCAAAAGTCAAGACAATTTCTAATAAAACCTACTTATGGGAACCACTAAAAACGTGATAAAATTTTAAGAATCATAAATTTTCTGTTGTTCTTCCAGGAATTATTATTAAATTTCATTTCTTTTGTGATTTTCATACCTTAAGAAGTGCTAAAGTTTAAAATAAATCCACCATATTTTAAAGGAAACAAACGAAAAACCCTCTTTGTTTCTGAGACATCTCTTCTTTATAACCATAGAAACAAAACAAAACCATAAAAAGTTAGGTTAAAATAGCAAGAAGATGTTTGATACCTTAGGATTTGATTTTCTTTACCTTCAACTTCACTTTGCCTTCACATTCAGCTTTACCTTCACAGTCCAAGGTGTCTCAATACTAGTAGAGTAAATTTGTTTAAACAGAGGCTTAATATTTCTAATTACATGGAGAAAGAAATGGCCGCTTCTTAAACTACTGACGCTGGTCTCTTCTCATCCTCTTTACCTTGCTGCAACTTCTGAAAGTGGTAATTTCATCTATCACTGGATCCAAATAAAAAAAAAACCTTCCCATAGTTTTCTATCAGTCAATAGCACTTGCATGCTTTGGTAATTTGTTTTACTACAGACCCTCACCTAAATATTGTAATAAAGTAAAGTGAAGCACACAGAAAATCATCATGTATGTATACAGAAAAATGAGGATTTCAGTACCAGAAAATGTACTTGTATCCCAGCCATAATGAGAATGAAGATCATAATCATTCCCATCATAGAAATGCTACAAGCTGAAGGTCATGGAAGATTCTTATTTGAAATGAAAAAAAAATAACTCTTACAATGAAAGATCTCCAAGGAGATCATTGGAGTCATTATATCATTAATTTATCTGGAGCTCTCTACAAATCCCTTGAGTTGCTATTACCTCATTTTCTAATTTTTCAAATGCAGATAATACAAACTACCATATTAAACAGTTATTTCAAGGGTAAAATCAGATAATAGGTGTTAATAATTCTGAAATTATTCAAAACATTATATAAATGTAAGACATCATTCCTACTAGAATGAAAGTTTGTACAGAACAAAAATGATTCCAATAATGCAATTAAAATGAAGCTCCACCAACCCAGAGTTATCCACATAATAAATCATATATGCAGTGTTTAAAACGTTTGAACCCTCTGACTTGGCTATGGTAAAAAGATATTTATATAATTTAAATGTTAGTAGTGCGTTTTTAGTTTACATATTTTTTTTTGTTTAGAAGTAGCAATTTGCTAAACACTAGGCAACACAAATCTATTTAGTTTGGTCCACACATACACGCACTTTTTTGTATGGCCGATTTTTAACCTATTTTTATAAATAAATTATACACTTGTGACTGTAACTTCAGGCTGTAACCTAAGAGATCCTCCTCCTTCATACTACCATCAACTTATTTGAACCTTAACATTCATCTTATACTACTGATATTGCCTGTTTGCTGAGACTTTTCCAACAAACTACAAAATACTTTATTATAGAGATTATGTCTCTCTTCTTTACTATTACATCTTTGTTGCATGGTACAGTATCTGAAATATAAAAGATGTTAAACAGATCTTGAAGGAATTATAAAAGAACAAAATGAGTAATATAATATCTTCTTGCTGAGTAAAAAATCCTATATTCAGGTTTAGATAAAAAGGTTAAAGAATTTTAGGTATAAGGTTTAGTTTTTTAAAATGATGGGAGGTGGCCCCTGGGTGGCTCAGTGGAGTAAAGCCTATGCCTTCGTCTCAGGCCGTGATCTCAGGGTCCTGGGATTAAGCTCCGCATCCAGCTCTCTGCTCAGCAGAGAGCCTGCTTCCTCCTCTCTCTGCCTGCCTCTCTGCCTACTTGTAATCTCTCTCTCTCTGTCAAATAAATAAATAAATAAATAAAACTTTAAAAAAATGATGGGAACTCATTAAATATTTCGATATATATGAATACTCATATAACTTTTTCTACATAAACAAAGATTATAATAAATTATACTAGTATATATAGCATTGATTTTTGTGATGACTGTAATATAAATTATTGAATGATTATGGAAAGAATGAGAGAGTAACTACACTTAAACTAATAGATATCTTCAGAAAGAGGTGATGATTATGGTAAATTACAGGCAAAGATGGTGAAGATAAATGGTTAATAAAAAGATAAAGTTTTGAGCAGGTGGATAAATTACTGAAGGTTATAAACAAACGTCAATAACAATGAAGACAATGCAAACATGATTATAAATAATCACCCATAAATTTGTATAAAGTCCCCAATAAAAGAAGCATAAGAATGAAAAAAGTAAGACCTTGTGTGAGGGAGAAAACATTGTGTGAGGGAGTACATTTAATTGAGTCTAAAAGTATAATTATTAAAATTATTATAATTATTAAAATGCCAACTGTGAATAGTAGAGAAAGTATATGAAATATTAAATTTTGCATCAAACAAATAATAAAAGAGACCTTACCTCAGATACACAATTAAGCCTATGTTGAAAACTACCTCTGGTTTCTCTACATTCACATTTGGCTACAATTAATGAACTATCCTTGCTTTGGACTATTTGTGAAAAAGAATTTCTATGTGATTGGATAAATGCCTGGGCATAAAATAGATTTAACAATATGTGAGTCTATTAAAAATCACAAATAATGTATGTTGATAATTTTTCTCTAAACATTTTCCCCTGTATCCTTTATTTTTTTTTAATTTACTTTTTTTCTTTCTATTTGATATCCAGAAGCACGGGAAAGTGCAAGGGGTAATCTTAGTCTTTCTTATACTGCCATGATTTAATACTGTATAAAATCAAAGATGTTTATGTGTATGTCTCATATTAGTCAACAATCAACAAGAAAACTGTAAACCTTATTTATAGAATTCATAAGTTTCTGGAGAAAGACTTGATAAATTAGAATGATTCCCAGGATAATTTTCAGAATTTGCTGAGGTCTATTGGATTTCTTTTTGTCACAATGAAATATAAACTTTTTTTATTATTTATATCACTATCTAGTTATAGATTAGGTGCAGCATTGAATCAAATCTAATCTCTGCATGTTATTTAAAATTTCTCACAGGTTTGCTAAATAATTCAAATAAAATGATGTCAAGCAAAGTTTGGCATTCAGTGACTAAAGATAATTTTACAAGACCCAATTCCATTATAATAATTTTTTTTACTTCATTGAATAACATCACATTTAATTTTTGAATAATTCAGTATTACTTTTTCCCTCCTTGTCAAAGTGTACAATTCATTTTGAATACAGAGTGAGAAAATTCCTCAGACTTTTTCAAGGAAAGAAATTCAAAGTATACATTCATTTTGCGGGCAGAACAGTAAAGAGGAAGCATGTCTTAGCAGGTATATATATATAAAAAAATCTATACAGCCAGTTGGTTTCTCCCTGCCAAGCAATATGGAGGAATATTTGAGGATATATAAGGCTAACAGGTAAGTATGTTGCCTTTCTATAATGTATTTCTGGGATATGATGGAGTACATGAGAAATTTGTCAAATATCTAGACGGCTTGTCACTCTTCTGAATTCAGGTGGGATAGACATTATCACCATAAGAAATGGGCAGAAGACATGAACAGACATCTCCCCAAAGACGTCCAAATGGCCAACAGACACATGAGAAAGTGCTCAACATTACTCGGCATCAGGGAAATACAAATCAAAACCACAGTGAGATACCACCTCACACCAGTCAGAATGGCTAAAATCAACCAGTCAGGAAATGACAGATGTTGGCAAGGATGCAGAGAAAGGGGAACCATCCTACACTGCTGGTGGGAATGCAAGCTGGTGCAGCCACTCTGGAAAACAGTTTGGAGGTTCCTCAAAAAATTGAAAGTAGAGCTACTCTAAGACCCAGCAAACGCACTACTGGATATTTACCCTAAAGATACAAAGGTAGTGATCCTCAGGGGCACATGCACCCAAATATTTATAGCAGCAATGTCCACAATAGCCAAACTATGGAAAGAAACGAAATCTTGCCATTTGTAATGATGTGGATGGAACTAGAGGGTATTAAGCTGAGCGAAATAAGTCAATCAGAGAAAGACAATTATCATATGATCTCTCTGATATGAGGAACTTGAGGGGTAGGGTGAGGGGTCATGGGGGGTAGGGAGGGAAAAATAATGAAACAAAATGGGATCGGGAAAGAGACAAACCATAAGAGACTCCTAATCTCACAAAACAAACTGAGGGTTACTGGGGGATGGGAGGGNATCTCACAAAACAAACTGAGGGTTACTGGGGGGTGGGAGGGTAGGGATAGGGTGGGTGGGTAATGGACATCAGGGAGGGTTTGTGTTATGGTGAATGCTGTGAAAGGTGTAAGCCTGATGATTCACAGACCTATATCCGTGGGGCGAATAATAAATAAATAAATAAATAAATAAATAAATAAATAAATAAATAAATAAATAAAATAAAAAGAACCCTAGGAAATATCTTTAAGGACAATGTGAAAAACTACAACTGAATCTTCTGCTATAAAATTTCAATTTTACTCTAGTTTACCAAAAGGAAATATGTTTCACAAAGTAATTACTGTTGAGATTTCCTGAGTCTAACAGAAATACTGAAATTTCTAGATATGCTACATTTCCATATACCAAATTTCTTTCATAAAAAATACTTAAATATCAATGAAGAAATGACTAGCAAAAAAGAAAAAGCAGCAATATATCTTCAGTTTTTATTTAGGAGCAGGTATGTCACAGGTAGGTGTGTCAATATCAAATAAAACAGGATTAAATACAAAACACAAAGAAAACAATAATTCTTATCTCTTTGAGTGATATGGATCATTTTTATGACACCTGAGTAATGAACACTTATATAAATAATAAAATATTATTCAGCCATAAAAAATAAGATCTTGTCATTTGTGACAACATGGATGGACCTAGAGGGTATTACTGTAAGTGAAATAAACCAGACAAAGGCAAATACTATATGATTTCACTTATATGAGAAATCCAAAAGACAAAGCAACACTTTTTTAAATACTCATAATATATACATATGTTTGTGTTTAATTATTTAACATAGTAAGGACTTTGTGTTATAAGTCAATTATGCGATACAGAATCCACACATGCTGTGATACAACTACCAAACAACAGGGAGAAGGGAAGGTAGACTGATTCACTCTCTAGGTTTGATCTCTAACAAAGGTATTGCACATTTCAAAAGGAGATTCCAGAACTCAGGTCTAATCTAAACTGGGATCAATGTAGAATAAATCATCACAGTGAAAATATATTCAGGATTCCAGGTCCTGGTTAAAAATCTGAGTGATTTTTTAAGTCTGATCATAGGCTATTACAAAGGTTTTACCTGGCAGGCCTTACGGGGGAAAGCTGCTTTCCCCACAACAGATATGGTGCACAGCCAATGCATTGCAGTCTCTGAAGGGAGTTTCACTCAAGTACTCAGGCCCCTCTGGCTGATCATGATGTTCGTATGTTTGTATCCCTAGCCCAGGTGCCTTCTTTGCTAAGTATCTTTACTTGAGGCCTTGGACAGAGGTCTTCAGGCACTTCTGCTAAGGCCCCATTAAAGGGAGAATAAAATGAAGGGAAAACCTTGAACATAGTTTTCTACACTCTTACTTAGTGCCCACTACTTTTCCACTCCTAGTCTTCTTCCTTGGATCCCCCTGGCTCCAGAGTGATAAAACCACCAAAGCTTTTTGTTTCAGTCTCTGTTATAGGTGAAATTGTGCCCCCCCAACACATATGTTTAAGTTCTAACCCCCAGTACCTCAGAATGTGCTGTACTCAGAGACAAATTATTTAAAGAGGTAATTAAGATGAAGTGAAGTCTAATGAGTGGGCCCTGATTCAATCTGATTGATGTCACGAGAAGAAGAGATTTGGACACAGAGACTCATTGAAGGAGGACCATATGAAGATGGTGGTGGTTAGGGAGAAGATGGCCATCTGCATGCCCAGGATATAGGCCTCAGAAAAAAAACCAACCCTGCTGACACATTAATCTCAGACTTCTAGCCTCTAGAATAATGATAAAATACATTTTTGCTGTTTATGACATCAGTCTATGGTACTTTGTTATGGCTGCTATATTCATTTGCTAGGGCTGCCATAACAAAATGCCACAGAAGGGGTGGCTTAAAAAAACAGAATTTTATTTTGTCATAGTTCTAGAGGCTGGAATTCCAAGATCAAGATGTTGGTAGGGTTGATTTCTTCTGAGGACCTTTTTCCTTGACTTATAGATGGCTGTCCATTCCCTGTATCCTCACATGCTCTTCTGTGCATCTGTGTTCTAATCTCTTATAAGTACACTATTCACACTGGATTATGATCCACCCCAGTGCCTTCATTTTAACTTAATTACTTCTTTAAATACCCTATCTCTAAACATAGTCACATTCTGAGGTAATGGAAGTCAGAATTTGAACTTACGAATTTTGGGTGGACACTATTCAGTTCATAACAGCAGCCTTATAAAACTAATACAGGCTCCCTCAACAGTAAGATGACCTGTGATGATCCATTTGACCTTCTACCAGCCTGCCGTTCCTTAGGGAAAACTGGAACACAGGCTATGTTCTCTCCAATTTTAACCTGTTACTTATACAGTTACACTAAATGACTAAAGTCTTGTTCATTACTTTCATTTTTGGCTTATTGATTTAACTGACTATTCTGACACCTGGCATATCAGCTCATTCTCCAGTTTAGCAGAGCTCTTGACATATATAACCTGGTTGAAAAAGATCCCAGATATGACTGAAAAAACAATGCCTGAACATTCAGCTACATACTAAAAAGGACTTGACTGAGCTAACAAGATGTTCAGAATATAGTCAAGGAAGGGTAGACTCAATAGAGAAAAAGAATCAACCAAAAAAAGTCATAATCCCTCAATTGGCAATGGTTACATTTACTAGAAATTTGGAGGGACAAGGACCAATGTAAATCAGTGTGCAGGATATATTTCTAGAAGACACGCCAGGTTTCAGAACAGAAAGATTAACTACAGAACCTAATTTCTTGTAGAGCCTTGTAATATATTATCATATTTTCTCAGAGGTGTGGTGAATCATAGCATGCCTTTGGGAAGAAAATGTCTGACACTGACATTTATTAAGAAAATAATCTGAGGAGGGGCAAGATGGTGAAGAAGTAGGAGACCCTGTTTCAACCGGTCCCCTGAAGTGAGCTAAATCTCTACCAGAACACTCTAAGCACCCATGAAATCAGCCTCAGATGTAAGATTATACACTTCTGGATCTCTACAGGGGCAGAAAATCATCAATGGAGAGGTAAAGTGAAGTGGGAATGCCTGGATTAATATTGGAGGATAAACAGAATGAGGAGAGAGCCACCAGAAGTGACCCATTGGAAAGTAATACTCCTATGCAAAAGTGCCCTGTGCTTGGGGACCAGCATTAACTTGAAGTCTGGTTTAAAGCACTCAAAAAGAGCAAAAGGTCTTAAGGGGCATCTGGTGGAATTGGGCATGGTCATAAGCCCACGGTCCCAGGATGGTCACAGCCAGTGACCACCCATGCCTGAGAGAGCCCGGCGGGGACCCCAGTCTGTGGTCCCTGAGACTGCAGCCTACCGCCCCTTCACTACCTCCTGGGCTGGGCTGGCAGTCTCTGAACCCACAGCCTTCCCTGACCTGTAATGATGCGGGGTCCTGGGCATGGACCCCAGACAGCAGTACCGACAGCCACCAGGTTTGGGCTCCCCCGGACCAAGTTCACTTGCAGTTTTAGTGGCACGGGGGTGCAGAGACAAGTGGGGGCCTTGGGCAACCACTGAGAAAGTGGTTGGGAATGTGCAACGCCTGTGGGAGTTTGTGGTATTCAGTGGACATTGCAGAGGGGGAGTCTGTGTGTTCTGGACCCTCCAGGGGGGGAGCACACTGGGTGCGAAGAGTTTATTTTTTCCACTAACCCTCTGAAAAGCCACAAAAAGCCCCCCAAGTCCTTTTTAGTATGTAGCTGATTATATATATATATATATATATATATATATATGTATATGTATATATATATATACACACACACGTATATATTTAGAAAATACAAGAAAAATAAATAGAAACCCAGATATATGTATGAAAAAGAAATTCAAGTTAAAAATTTATAATGTAATATGTTGTATTAAATATCTAGTTGTAATCGTAAGTAGGTTAAAAAATAAAAGAAGAAGAAATATGAGAATGAATTTAAAAATGTTGTATCTATTAAATATACAGGTTTGGGGCAATACTGTGTGCTTAATATATTGTTTTCCGCTGATGTTGGTGTTTTACAATTTTATGGGAACCCTGTGGTTATTGTGCTCTTGTTCTTTTGGCTTATCTTCTGGGGGAGGGGCCTGTCACATTGGTTTTTTAAATTTTTTTTAGGATTCTATTTATTTTTTTTTGACAGAGAGAGATCACAAGTAGGCAGAGAGGCAGGCAGAGGGAGGGGGGGAAGAAGGCTCCCTGCTGAGCAGAGAGCCTGATGCAGGGCTTGATCCCAGGACCCTGAGATCATGACCTGAGCTGAAGGCAGAGGCTTAAACCACTGAGCCACCCAGGCGCAGCGAGAAAGAGAAAGAGAGAGAGAGGGAGGGAGAGAGAGAGAGATAAGCTTCAAGGTAATCCTTTTTCCCTATTCAATACTACCCCTATATAAGAGCCAGTTTTAATTTTCCTGTATCTCTGGAAAGTTGAGTCCTTTAACAAAGATAACAAGATACACCCAGGAAGTACTGAAATAACTTTCCTTGCCCACAGCAAGGGTTTATAACCACCTTCCCATCTTACTCTTCTGTCAGTGTTTCTATGTATTTGTTTTTGTCTTTTTTACCACATAAATCTTATTCTAGGGGTTCATTTTGGCAGGGTTTTTCCTCTTTTTGATTTCTTGTATTTTACTTTTGTCAGTCTTATTGTTTGTTCATTTTGGGTTTATGCACCTTTTAAATCTTACTTTTGGGACTCAGTTTTGGCTGGATTTTTTTCTTTTTTTTCCTCTCTTGTTGTCTTTCTTTCTTTTTATTTTTTTTCTATTTGGTGTTGACTTCCAATCGCTCTAAAACTTTCCAAGGGGCACCTTGATTGGATCGTGTTTGATATATTCAGCTATACATCCCTTCAACCACCTCTCACCAAAATGACTAGCAGAAAAAACACCCAACAGAGGAAAACTTCACAGACTGTGACTTCTGCCACAAAACTATTAGATATGGGCATAAACAATATGTCAGAAATGGAATTGAGGATAAAAATTGTCCAGGTAATGGCTAGGTTGGAGACGACCATTAGTGGCAACATAGAATCTCTAAGACCAGAAGTGAGAGCTGATCTGGAAGAAGTTAAAAATGCTATCAAGGAGATTCAACCTAATCTACATACTTTAATGGCTTGGATAACCCAGGCAGAAGATCAAATTAGTGATCTAAAGGACAAGCTGATAGAAAAGCAGGATCATATGGAAGCCTGGAACAAACAACTTAGATGCCATGAAAATAGAATTAGGGAAATAAATGAAACCATGAAATGTTCCAATGTCAGAATTATTGGAATCCCTGAGGGGGTGGACAAAGAGAGATTACTAGAAGATATATTGATCAAATACTAGATGGAAATTTCCCTAATCTGGTGAATGGAACTAGTGTTCATGTCCCAGAGGCAGAGAGGACACTCCCCAAGATTGGTGAATCTAGAAAAGACCCCCCAGACAGTTAATTGTGTGATTCACGAATCATAAAATCAGACAGGAGGTCTTAAGGGTAGCTAGGGGGAAGAGATTCCTTGCATACAGAGGAAGGACCATCAGAATGATGTTGTCCACAGAATAACCTGTCCACAAAACCTGGCATGCCAGAAAGGCCTGACAAGACATATTTAGGGCACTAAATGAGAAGAACATGCAGCCAAGAATACTTTATTCAGCAAGGCAGACGTTCAGAATGGAGTGAGATAAAGAGCTTCCACGACCATCATATTTAAAAGATAATGTGACCACCAAGCTAACACTACAAGAAATATTAAGGAGGGGTTATATGACAGAAGAAAGAATCCAAGAGTAACATAGAACACACAGTTACAGAGACGATGTATAAAAACAAGGACTTCACATGCAATATGATGTCAATAAAAACTTCTCTTTCAATAATCACTCTCAACATGGACTGCTTAAATGCTCCCATAAATGGCACAGGGTTGCAGACTGGATAAAACAATAGGACCTGTCCATACGCTGAATACAAGAGACACATTTTGAACCTAAAGATACATCCAGACTGGAAGGGAAGGAATGGAGAACCATCTTTCATGCCATTAGCAATCAAAAAAAGCAGGAATAACAATTCTTATATCAGATCAATTAAATTTTAAGCTAAAGACTGTACTCAGAGATACGGAAGGACACAACATCATTCGTAAAGGGTCAATCCACAAAGAAGATCTAACAATTGTAAATATTTATGCCCCCAACATGGGAGCACCCAACTACATAAGCCAACTCTTAAACAAAATAGAGTCATATTGATATGAATACACTAATTGTGGGGGATCTTAACACGCCACTCTTACCAAAAGACAGAAAATCTAAGCAGAAAATCAACAAAGAAACAAGAGATTTGAATGACACTTTGCAGCAGATGGACCTCATAGATATATACAGAAAAACTACAAGAAATGGATACATTCCTGGAAACCTACAAACTTCCAAGACTGAAACAGGAAGAAATTGACAACCTGAACAGACCAATGTCTACTAACGAGATTGAAGCAGTGATCAAAATCCTCCCAAAAAACAAGAGTCCAGGACCTGACAGTTTCACTGGGGAATTCTTCCAAACATCCAAAGAAATAATACCTATTCTCCTAAAACTGTTTAAAAAAATAGAAACAGAAGGAAAATTTCCAGATTCTTTCTATGAAGCCAGCATTACCTTGATCCCCAAACCAGGCAAAGACCCCATCAAAAAGGAGAATTTCAGACCAATAACCCTGATGAATATGGATGCAAAAGTCTCAACAAGATCCTAGCTAAAAGGATCCAACAGTACATTAAAAAGATTAACCACCATGACCAGGTGGGATTTATCCCTGGAATGGAAGGGTGGTTCAACACTCATAAATCAATCAATGTGATAGAACAAATCAATAAAAGAGGGGAGAAGAACCGTAGTCCTCTTAATTGATACAGAAAAAGCATTTGACAAAATATAGCATCTGTTCCTGATTAAAACTCTTCAAAGTATAGGCATACAGGGAGCATTCCTCAACTTCATGAAATCTATCTATGAAAAACCCACAACAAATATCATTCTCAATGTGGAAAAACTCACAGCCTTCCCATTCAGATCAGGAACACGACAAGGATGCCCACTCTCACCACTGTTGTTTAACATAGTACGAGATGTCCTAGCAACAGCAATCAGACAACAAAAAGAAATAAAACTTATTCAAATTGGCAAAGAAGAAGTCGAATTCTCTCTCTTCACAGATGACATTATATTTTATATGGAAAACCCCAAACTACTAGAACTCATACAGCAATTCAGTAATGTAGCAGGATAAAAATCAATGCATAGAAATCAGTTGCTTTCTTTTACACTAGCAATGGAAATATAGAAAGGGAAATTAGAGAATCGATTCCATTTACTATAGCACCAAGAACCAGAAGATATCTTGGAATAAACCTAACCAAAGGGGTAAAGGATCTGTACCCGAGGGACTACAGAAAACTCATGAAAGAAATTGAAGAAGTCACAAAAGGATGGAAAAGGATTCCATGTTCATGGATCAGAAGAATAAACATTGTTAAAATGTCTACACTGCCTAGAGCAATCTATACTATCAATGTCATCCCAATCAAAATTCTACCAGCATTTTTCAAAGTGCTGGAACAAACAATCTTAAAATTTGTATGGAAGCAGAAAAGATCCCAAATTCCTAAGGAAATGTTGAAAAAGAAAAACAAAGCTGAAGGCATCACATTGCTAGAATTCAAACTTTACTACAAAGTTGTGATCACCAGCACAGCATGGTACTGGCACAAAAACAGACACGTAGACCAATGGAATAGAGTAGAGAGTCCATATATGGACTCTCAACTCTATGGTCAAGTAATCTTCGATAAAGCAGGAAAAAAATATCCAGTGGAAAAAGAGAGTCTCTTCAGTGAATGGTGCTGGGAAAATTGGACAGCTATGTATAGAAGAATGAAACTCAACCATTCTCTCAAACCATACTCAAAGATAAACTCAAAATGGATGAAAGACCTCATCAACGTGAGGCAGGAATCTATCATAATCCTAGAGGAGCACATAGGCAGTAATGTCTTTGACATCGGCCACACAACATTAAGACATGTCTCCAGGGGCATCTGGGTGGCTCAGTGGGTTAAGCCTCTGCCTTTGGCTCAGGTCATGATCTCAGGGTCCTGGGATCGAGCTCCATATCTGGCTCTCTGCTCAGCAGGGAACCTGCTTCCCCCTCTCCCTCTGCCTGCCTCTCTGCCTACTTGTGATCTCTCTCTGTGTGTCAAATAAATAAATAAAATCTTTAAAAAAAGACATGTCTCCAGAGGCAAAGGGAACAAAAGTGAAAATGAACTTTTGGGATTTAATCAAGATAAAAAGACTTCTGCACAGCAAAGGAAACAGTCAACAAAACAAAGAGGCAACCCATGGAATGAGAGAAGATATTCACAAATGACACTACAGACAAAGGGCTGATATCCAAGATGTATAAATAACTTCTCAAACTCAATGCCCAAAAGACAGATAATCATGTCAAAAAATGGGCAGAAGACATGAGCAGACACTTCTCCAAAGAAGACATACAAATGGCTAACAGACACATGAAAAAATGTTCATCATAACTAGCCATCAGGGAAACTCAAATCAAAACCACGTTGAGATACCACCTTACACCAGTTAGAATGGCCAAAATCAACAGGACAGGAAACAACAAGTGTTGGAGAAGATATGGAGAAAGGGGAAGCCTCTTTCACTGTTTTTGGGAATGCAAGTTGTTGCAGCCACGTTGGAGAACAGTGTGTAGGTTTCTCAAAAAATTAAAAATAGAGCTACCCTATGACCCAGCAATTGCACTACTGGGTATCTACACCAAAGATACAGATGTAGTGAAAAGAAGAGCCACATGTACCCCAAAGTTCATAGTAGCAATATCCACAATCATCAAGCTGTGGAAAGAGCCATGTTGCCATTCATTGGACAAATGGATAAAGAAGATGTGGTCCATATATACAATGGAATATTACACAGCCACCAAAATGGATGAATAGCCAACTTTTCTATGAACAAGTATGGGTCTGGAGGAGATTATACTGATTGAAATAAATCAAGCAGAGAAATTCAATTATCATATGGTTTCACTTAGTTGTGGAACATAAGGAATAAAGTGGAGGACATTAGGAGAATGAAAGAAAAAGTTAATTGGGGTAAATCGGAGAGGTAGATGAACCATGAGAGACTGTGGATTTTGAGAAACAAACTGAGGGTTATGGAGGGGATGGGAGAGGGAGGATGCTTGAGCCTGGTGGTGGGTATTAAGGAGGGCACATATTGCATGGAGCCCTGGGTGTGGTGCATGAACAAAGAATCTTGGAACACTGAAAAAAATAAAATAAAATAAAAATAAATTTAAAAAATTAAGAAAACTTAAAAAAAGCTAAAAAAGAAAATAATCTATCTCAAATTAATACAATTTGCTTTCATGAGAGGGTAACTAGTGTTTTTAACTCTAAGAATTCTATGAATATTGGATTTCTGTATTTAAATAATGATTGGAACTATGTATTTCTTCAGAAAATTTTGGAAAGGATGGCAAAGTAATCAAAATTTGGAAGTTTTTCAGTTACAGGTAGTTGAATGTCCATAACCAAGAAGATCTGATTAAGGAATCATTATTAAGCTCGAGATATTTTTAAGTAATTTTGCTGTCAGCCCTGCCCTATTAAATATTTTAATAATTGTTGATCAATTTTGTGGAAAACATATAAAAGAGAGGAAGAGCTGACATGTTAAAAGGCAGAATGACAATCAATAAAGCATGACAGTGGCTAAATCTAACAAGGTAAAATTTAACAGAAATAAATGTAATGTTATGTATTTGAGTCTAAAACCTCCACAAATTGAGAGATATGACTTATTTGGTTTATGTGACCAAAAGAATTCTCCAGCTTATTTCCTCAAAGAAATAAACTTATAAAGAGATACCATTAATGTTTCCATATTAAAATAAAAAACAATTTGGGCACCTGGGTGGCTCAGTTTGTTAAGTGACTGCCTTCAGCTCAGGTCATGATCCCAGGGTCCTGGGATCGAGCCCCACATTGGGATCCCTGCTCAGCAGGGACCCTGCTTCTCCCTCTTCCTTTACCTGCTACTCCTCCTGCTTGTGCTTTCTCTCTCTGTCAAATAAATAAATAAAATATTTAAAAAAATAAATAATAATAATAATAATTATCTCTGAAAGATTCTGTTTATTCTGTGTTATCTGTACATCAAAACTAAGACAAGTGAGTGGAATTTAAGGAATAAAGAAATTGCTAAATAAAAAGCAAAGTTTCCTAATAGCCCAGATTTTCAAAAATAGTATTTTTAAAGAGGTAATCAGCTCCCCTTCACTGGAATCGTTCAAGATGAAGATGAATAATGAGATATGATAAGTTTAATAAACATATATCTGCATTAGTTTAGGGATGGCTTAATTCAATAAAGAATTAGGTACACTATAGGATTTGACTAATTCAAGAAACTTTCTGACAACAATAACCTTTTTATATCTGACAAGACTTCTATTTTGAATAAAATGATTTTAAGGCCAGAGTAACTAATGGCCCAAGCAATTAGGTGTAATAAAATCCTGTTATGATAATTCGCTTTTCTATGACTCAACTGAGCTGTAAAACAAATTATCTGGCATAAATATTACATAAAAAACAGAGGTCATCTCACAAAAAAGTCATAAATAATGGCAACATACTCAACTGTAATGAAAAAGCCATATACATAGTATTTTATACTCCTCTTTTAAAATCACTCTTAAGAAAAGTGATAATAAAAATGACACTAGGAATTCAGTGTCTTTCTTCAATGACTTTTATGTAAAACTGTCTCAGTTTACTAGTCAAAATATTTTCTACTTAAAGGGCAGTGCAAAAAAACTTGATTTTCATATCGCAATATCTACATTTTTTCCTCTCTTTTAGAAAAGCAATGAAATTCAAATTCCCATCCCTGGAATAAAGCTGCCACTTTTTAAATTGAGGTAAAATTCACATAATGCAAAATTCGCCATTTTAATTTTTTTTAATTTTTTTAATTTTTTTAAAGATTTATTTATTTGACAGAGAGAGAGAGATCACAAATAGGCTGAGAGGTAGGTAGAGAGAGAGGAGGAAACAGGCTCCTTGCCGAGTAGGGAGCCTGATGCGTGCCTCGATCCCAGGACCGTGGGATCATAACCTGAGCTGAAGGCAGAGGCTTTAACCCACCGAGCCACCCAGGCGCCCCAAAATTCACCATTTTAAAGTGTTCAATTATTTTGGCTTCTAGACTTTCATAGTGTTGTATAATTATTACCACTATCTAATTCCAGAATATTTTTTTCATCCTCCCCAAAAGCAACCCATACCCATTAAGCAGTCATTCTCCATTCATACCTTCCGTCCAACCTTAGTGGTCACTAATTTGTTTTCTGTCTTTATGGATTTGCCTATTCTGGATACTATATATAAATGGAATCATATATGTGGCTTTTTGTGTCTGACTTCATTCACTTAATATATTGTTTTAAAGGCTCACCCATGTTGTAGCAGGTATCATTTTATTCCTTTCTATGATTAAATAATATACCATCGTATAGATATACCACATTTTCTTTATCTATTCATCAATTTATGGACACTTGAATTGTTTCTACATTTTGGTTATAGTAAATAGTACTATTATGAACTATACTGGGCCAGTTTTATTTTTTGAATATATGTTCCTAATTCTTGGGTCCTATATAAGTTTTATAAGACTGCTGTAACAAAGTACTACAAACTGGACGGCTTAAGTAACATATATATTTTTTTTTGTAAAATTCTGGAGGCTAAAAGTCAGAGATCTATGTATAATCAGACTTGGTTCCTCTTGAGGGCTATGAGGAAGAATCTACTCCATGATTCTTTCCTAGTTTCTGGTAGTCTGGCAATCTTTGGCATCCCTTAGCTTGTAGAAACATCACCTCAATCTCTTTCTTTATTTCATATGTTATTCACCCTGTCTGCTTGTCTGTGTCAGTTTTCCCTTCTTGTAAGGACACAAGTCATATTGATTTATTATCCATTTTAACTTGGTTACCTCTGTACTAACTTTTCTCCAAATAAAGTCACATTTTGATGTACTGGCGTTAAAACTCCAACATAAGTACATACTTAGGGGTAAAATTCTTGATTTATATGTTAATTATGTGTTTAACTTTTTAAAGATTCAGCAGCAATGTATGAAAGTTTTAATTTCTTCTTTTCTTCTCAACACTTAGGACTTCTCTCTTTTTTTTAATTATAGCCATTCCGTATTTGTCACTTTTTATAACATTACATATAGATTAAATTCAAAGAGTCATACAGATAAAGTTAATGTATCATCAGGATGTCTGGGTGGCTAAGTCAGTTAAGTGTCTGCTTTTGGCTCAGGTTATGATTCCAGGGTCCTGGGTTTGAGTCTCACATTGGGATCCCTGCTCGCAGGGACCCTGCTTCTCCCTCTGCCTTCTGCTCCCTCTGCTTGTGTGCTCATGTACACACTCTGTGTCTTTCTTTCTCTATTTATTTATTAAATAAATAAATAATCTTTAAAAAATGACTATACCATCATCAACAGTGGAAATAAACAGAAACCAATAATGGCTAGCACATTCTTCTCTGTACATCAATATTTTTCAGATCCTTCTATGAATAGATTAATGTATATAAAATAGACCTACACTAGTTTTTTATAGTATAAATATATCATTGGATGGTTAGAAATAATTACTGGTAAAATTATTATGCATTTAAAATTATTTCACTGTAATTTATTTGAAAAAACTTGTAATGGGTTTTCTATGTAGAAATATGTCATTGATATCAATTTTTGTGTGTGGATTTCCATCTAATTTTTAGAAGGGTACTGAACAAGCCTAATTAATTTCTCCCCTAGATCTCATTTAAGCTGTACTAATGGGTCCTCTCCTATCATACGAAGTTGATACAAGTAATGTGAAAGTTAAGGGCATTTTTGTATTAACATAAATAGTACTGTGACAGTAATAAAACACAATGTATGAGAAAGTAGAAAAGTCAGAACTTGGTCCATGATTCGCAATACTCTACATAATAAGGTATAACTAACTATACCTTATTTTATGCCTAGTTTTACATTTAACAAATAGATAAAAACAATATTTCAATCTATATACAAAAACCCTACTTTGCATGTAAATTTGCATATACATATATCTCACATTTTTATCCATTCATCCGTCAGTAGATCTCTGGGCTCTTTCCATATTTAGGCAATTGTGGACTTCACTGCTATAAACTGAGGTGCATATGCCCCTTTGAATCACTATTTATGTGTCCTTTGGATAAATACCTAGTAGTGCAATTGCTGGGTCACAGGATAGTTCTATTTTTAACTTTTTGAGGAACTTACATACTGTTTTCCAGATTGATTGCACTAGTTTGCATTCCCCAAAACAACATAAAAGTGTTCTCCTTTTTCTGCATCCTCATCAACACTTGTTGTTTCATGAGTTCATTTTTGCCATTCTAACCAGTGTGAGGTGATCTCTCATGGTGGTTTGATTTGTATTTCCCTGATGCCAAGTGATATTGAGCACTTTTTCATGTGTCTAGCCATTTGCATGTCTTCCTTGGAGAAATATCTGTTCATATCCTCTGCCCATTTCTTGACTGGATTTTTTTGTTTTGTTTTGTTTTGTTTTGTTTGGGGGGAGTGTTGAGTTTGATAAGTTCTTTATGGATTTTGGGTACTAGACTTTTATCTGATAAGACATTTGCAAATATTTTCTCCCATTCCATAGCTTGCTTTTTAGTTCTGTTGATTGTTTCCTTTGCTGTGAAAAAGCTTTTTATCCTGATGAAGTCCCAATAGTTCAATTTTGCTATTGTTTCTCTTGCCTCTTGAGACGTGTCTAGCAAGAAGTTGCAATAGCCAAGGTCAAAGAGGCTGCTGCCTGTTTTCTTCTCTAGATTTTTGATGGATTCTTGTCTCACATTTAAGCCTTTCATCCATTTTGTATTCATTTTTGTGTAAAAAAAAAAGTCCAGTTTCATTCATCTGCATGTGGCTGTCAAGTTTTCCCAAAACCATTTGTTGAAGAGACTGTCTTTTTACAATTGGATATTTTTTCCTGCTTTGTCAAAGACCATACATTTAAGGGCTCATATATTGGTTCTGTGTTCTATTGATCTGTCTGCCTTTGTGCTAGAACCATACTGTCTTGATGATTACAGCATTGTAAAACTGCTTGAAGTCTGGCATTGTGATGCCTATTGCTTTACTTTTTTTTTCAGCATTATTTTGGTTATTTGGGGTCTTCTGTTGTTCCATACAAATTTGAGGATTGTTTGTTCTAGTCCTGTGAAAAATGCTGGTGTTATTTTAACCAGGATTTCACTGAATGTGTAGATTGCTTTGGGTAGCATAGGCACTTTAACAATATTTTTTCTTTCAGTCCATGAGCCTGAAATGTTTTTCCATTTCTGTGTGTCTTCTTCAATTTCTTTTGTTAAGTGTTCTATAGTTTTCAACATACAGATCTTTTACCTCTTTGGTTAGACTTATTCCTAGGTATCTTATCGTGTTTGGTGCAACTGTAAATGGGACCGACTCCTTGATTTCTTTTTCTGCTGCTTCATTATTGGACTATAGTAATGCAACTGATTTCTGTACATTGATTTTGTATCTTGTGACTTTATTGAATTCATGTATCAGTTCTAGCAATTTTTTGGTGGAGTCATTTGGGTTTTCTACATAGAGTATTGTATTGTCTGCAAAGAGTGTAAGTTTGACTTCCTCCTTGCTTATTTGTATGTCTTTTATTTCTTTTTATTGTCGGATTGGAGAGACTAGGATTTTCAGTACTATGTTGAACAACAGTGGTGAGAGTGGAATATTACTCAGCCATCAAAAAGAATGAAATAGTCTCATTTGCAATGATGTGAATGGAACTAGAGCATGTTATGCTAAGCAAAATAAGTCAGTCAGAGAAAGACAAGTACCATATGAGTTCACTCTTATGTAGAATTTAAGAAACAAAACAGATGAACATAGGGGAAGGAAAAGAAAAAAATAAAATATGATTAAAAACAGAGAGGGGGCAAACCATGAGACTCTTAACTATAGGGAGAAAACTGAGGGTTTCTCGAGGGGAAGCGGCTGGAGATGGGGTCACGTGTTGAAGGACATTAAGGAGGACACTTGAAGAAATTAGCACTGGTTGTCATAAGCACTGATGAATCATTAAACTCTATCCTCAAACTAACAACACACTCTATGGTAACTTACTTTAGTTTAAAAAATGATGAGGTCATAGGGAAATGGAAATATTTATCTTGATAAATTTTGCAATATTTGATTCTGTAAAGACTATACTTTACACTGTACAAGTAGTCTGTGTTCGGGCACCTGGGTGGCTCAGTGGGTTAAAGCCTCTGCTTTCGGCTCAGGACATGATCTCAGCGTCCTGGGATCGAGGCCCGCATCGGGCTCTCTGCTCAGCAGGGAGCCTGCTTCCTCCTCTCTCTCTCTCTGCCTCTCTGCCTATTGTGATCTCTCTCTCTCTGTGTCAAATAAATAAATAAAATCTTTAAAAAAAAAAGTAGTCTGTGTTCACATCAAAGAAAATGTCCAATATATATTTAAGAATGTAGATATAAATTCTTGGGATGCCTGGGTGGCTCAGTTGGTTATGCAGCTGAGTCTTGATTTTGAGTCAGGTCATGATCTCATGGGTCGTGAGAATGAACACTGTGAGAGGCTTCACACTCAGAGGAGAGTCTGTTTGATGATTCTCTCTCTCTCTGTCCTTCCCTCCACTCATGCTCTTTCTCTCTCTCAAATAAATACATACATCTTAAAAAAAAAAAGAAAAAAGAAAATAGGGACGCCTGGGTGGCTTAGTCAGTTAAGCATCTGCCTTTGGATCAGGTCATGATCCTCGGGTTCTGAGATTGATTCCCACACTGGGCTTCTTGCTCAGCAGAGAGCCTGCTTCTCCCTCTGCCTGCCAATCCCCTGCTTGTGCTCTCTCTTTCTCTCTCTCTGGCAAATAAATAAATAAATAAAATCTTTAAAAAAATGAAAATACATATAACTTCTTAATGTGGGCAACCTAGAAGACCATCTTTATTGCTGAATTTCTGCTTCAAAATCTGGTTATTTACTAGAAGACCCTTTTATTTCAGTGTGCGTATAAGATATCTTGCAAAGTTCTGGGCTGTTAAATTTTAAAGAACATTTTCAAGCTAGGTATTTTAACGTATCTGCAAGTTTTTAAGAAAAATATATAAATTATATTGGATTGAATAATTACACTGACTTTGGCAGATAAGCTGAGTAACTCCATTATGAGAAGCAGAATATGCTCAGAGAAAGTAACCAACACAGAGGCTGCATGTAGAGCAATGGATCCCTTGAGTTACAAAAGCAAATCCACCAGAAATCTTGAAGGGGTTGGGTTCTTTCTGAAAGCAAATTTGAGAGAACAGCAAGTTTCATCCAACAAATAATTTTTCTTCTTTATAAATATGCATAAAACAGTATTGAAAAGACATCTCACTTGTTCATCTACAAGATTCATATGCACTTTTATTGCAGCTATTTAAATTATTTTTAAAAGAGAATCAGGTAACATATAAGTTAAACAATCATATTCTCAAGATCTAATTTCTTCTCTAGTTTCACATCACCTTTTTTTTCATATTTCTCTTTTCCTTTTCATTTCCAGGAAGTGAAACTTGTTCCATGTTTGCAACTTTGGACTCCTTAAGACAAACCTAATTCCACTTCTTTACTTCCCATTGACCAATAAAATAGATGGTGACAAAGTCCACTCAGCTTAGTAAGTTCTTCATTACATATTTACTAGTAAACATACATGCCCACTCCTTGAACTATTGAACAATACAATTTTATCTGACATTACAAGTTCTTTTTAAACAATATGGGTCCTCAAAATGACATCATTCTACTTTTCTTCTCATTTTGATGCCATTTAAACAGACGACGGAGCAGCATACACTAGACATATCTACCAAAATATTAAGCCATTGAATGTCCTTGCAAGTTTTATATCAGTCTTCAATATTCCAATTCTCTGTAATATGGAACATAAAAAACAACTTAGTGATATTACTATGAATATTTCCAATTAATGAATAAGTAAGAGACAAAATGTACAAATATTCCCTCTATTTTACCATGTGTTATTGTAACAATTTAACATAATAAATTAAAATCTCACACCTACAAATAATATAGACATGTTATAGACATCTGTAAGTATACTGGTCCATTTTTATATGATATGAATTGAAAAATGTCTTTCATGTCTCACAACGTTCTCCACTGGCCTCCTGAAAGGTCTAAAATTTCCATAGTTATTCATACATTGAGATCATTTCATTAATATTCCCTGTTTAAAATGTAAATAACATGTAGGCTTTATTATTCACCTAAATGTCAATTTGAATGTGTATATCAGATTAGTAATGAAGAACACAAAATCCTTCAGTAGCCCAGGGAACCTATGTTTCTAGGGAATGGAGTGAAGATATGGGGGCACTTTGGCAATATTTAGCTATTTCACAATAAGTAAATGGCAAAGAGGAATACAATTCTTAGGTATGGGATGGTATCTTCTCTTCACTTTTTCACTTTATTGTATTCTTTGTTTCTGGAATTTTTGAGGGCCTTTGTATATATGGGCATGTGTATGTGTTTATACATAGGTATATGTCCTACAGATGACATTTGATTGCATGCAGAAAATTTAGATTATTTCTATTGTGAACACCCTAAACATCAACCTTAATTTCAAAGTCAAAGGTTTTTAAAGATTTTTATTTATTCATGAGAGAGAGAGAGCACAAGTGGGTGTGGAAAGGCAGAGAGAGAGGCAAACTCACCACTGAGCAGGGAGTCTGACCTGGGATCAATCTCAGGATGCAGAGATCATGACCTGAACCAAGGCAGATGTTCAACCATCTGAGCCACCCAGGTGCCCCCAAGGTCAACCTTAATTTCAAAGACAGTATTGACATTTTTTATACACTTTTTCATTAAGAATTTTGTTAACTTTGTTGCAATTTGACAGGTAAAACTAGGATTAACAGGTGAGTTAATAATAATAAAAATAGCTAAGATTTATTGTGTCGTTACCACTTTAAGTCCTGAGCTTACCATTTGCGAGTAAGTGAGCTTACTGAATTGTCACAAGTCTAGGAGGCAATGCTATTATTACCTGGATTTTCAAAATGAGGAGCTGAGCTCACAGAGAATTAGTTTAAAAAGTGCAAAAAAGACTGAGTAAAAAACAAAAGATGGAGAAGCTATAAATTGGCCATTTTCCTGTGTGAGCTCTTTTCTTTTTTAATTGCCTTGTTGGTAATTCCCAGAATCCATATTTGAGTGAGAAAATTAGTCTGTTCCAGAGCCAAATATACTGTGATTAAATGACATCCATCATTCAGGTTTATCTTAGCCATCACTAACTTTTATTTTATTTTTATTTTTTGAGTATAGCCGACACACAATGTTATATTAGTTTTAGGTATACAAAGTAGTGATTCAACAAGATAATAAATTATGCTACAAGAGCAGCTAAAATCAGTCCCTATATATCCCTAGTAAAGTATTATTCACTATATTCCTTAAGCTGTGCCTATTATACCTGTGACTTATTCATTCCACCAGTGAAAGTCTGTATCTCCCATTCACCTTCACCTATTGTGCTGAATCTCTGCTTCCATTCCCTCTAACAGTCATCACTCTGTTCACTGTATCCATAGGTGTAATTCTGATTTTTGTTTATTTTTTTTAATATTCCACTATGGATTAAATCATATGGTATTTGTCTTTCTTTATCTGACTTATTTCACTTAACATAATACCCTCTAGATCCATCAATGTTGTCACAAATGGCATCATTTCATCGTTTTTAAGGCTGAATAATATTCAATTACATATATGTATTATATATGCACAAACAAATATATAAATATATAAATATTTTATGTATTTTAGAGAAAGAGCATGAGCAACACAAGTGGGGGGAGGGGCAGATAGAAAGGGAGAAAATCTTAAAGCAGGCTCCCTGCTGAGTGGGAATCCCAACAGGGGCTTGATCTCAGGACCCTCAGATGACATGAATGGAAATCAAAGTTGGATACTTAATTAACCGAGTGACCTAGGCGCATATATATATCTATAGATATAGATATAGATATAGATATAGATATAGATATAGATATAGATATATAGATATAGATATCTTACATCTTCTTTATCCATTTGCCTATTGATGAAATTTAGCTTGTTTCCATATCTTGATTATTGTAAATAATGCTGCAATAATAGTTATTGCAAATAATGCTGCAAAAAACATGAGTGCATAAATTATTTAGAATTAGTGTTTTGCTTTTTTTAAATTTTTTTCAGTGATACAAGATTCATTGTTTATGCACCAAACCCACTGCTTCATGCAGTACGTGCCCTACTTTATACCCATCACCAAGCTTACATATCACCCCCCTCCCCTCCATAACTCTCAGTTTGTTTCTCAGAGTCCACAGTCTCTCATGGTTCATTTCCCCTTCTGATTTATCCTGAATTCGCTTTTCCTTCCCTTCCCCTAGAGTTCTCCATTTAATTCCTTATGTTCCACAAGTAAGAGAAACCATATGATAATTGAATTTCTCTGCTTGACTTATTTCACTCAGCACAATCTCCTCCAGACTTGCCCATGTTTATACAAAAGTTGGGTATTCATCCTTTCTGATGGCTGAGTAATATTCCATTGTGTATATGGACCACACTTTCCTTATCCATTCATCTGTTGAAGGGCTTCTCGGCTCCTTCCACAGTTTGGCGATTGTGAATATTGCTGCTGTGAACATTGGGGTACATATGGCCCTTCTTTTCACTACATCTGTATCTTTGGGGTAAATACCCAGTAGGGCAATTTCAGGTCATAGGGTAACTCTATTTTTAATTTTTTTGAGGAATCTCCATACAGTTTTCCAAAGTGGCTGCACCAACTTCTATTCCCACCAACAGTGAAAGAGGGTTCCCCTTTCTCCACATCCTCTCCAACACTTGTTGTTTCCTATCCTGTTGATTTTGACCATTCTAACTGGTGTAAGGTGCTATCTCAATGTGGTTTTATTTGAGTTTCCCTGCTGGCTAGTGATGATGAATATTTTTTCATGTGTCTCTTGGCCATTTGCAGATATTCTTTGGAGAAGTGTCTGCTCATGTCTTCTGCCCATTTTTTGACATGATTAATTCTTTTTTGGGCGTTGAGCTTGAGAAGTTCTTTATAGATCTTGGATAACAGCCCATTGTCTGTAGTGTCATTTGCGAATATCTTCTCCTGTTCTGTGGGTTGTCCCTTTGTTTTGTTGACTGTTTCCTTTGCTGGGCAGAAGATTTTTATCTTGATGAAGTCCCAAAAGTTCATTTTCATTTTTGTTTCCTTTGCCTTTGGAGA
>LNAC01001566.1:89942-125322 GCA_002007465.1 Ailurus styani
TGAAGTTGAGGAATGTTCCCTCTATCTCTATACTTTGAAGAGTTTTAATCAGGAACAGATGTTGTATTTTTTCAAACGCTTTTTTGGCAACAATTGAGAGGACCATGTGGTTCTTCTCTCTTCTCTTATTGATTTGTTCTATCAAATTTTTGATTTGCGAATGTTGAATCACCCTTGCATCCCAGGGATAAATCCCACCTGGTCATGGTGGATAATATTTTTAATGTACTGTTGGATCCTATTAGCTAGGACTTTGTTGTGAATCTTGGCACCCTTATTCATCAGCATTATTGGTCAGAAATTCTCCTTTTTGATGGGGTCTTTGCCTGGTTTGGAGATCAAGGTAATGCTGGCTTCATAGAAAGTGTCTGGAAATTTTCCCTCTGTTTCTGTTTTTTTGAAACAGCTCTAGGAGAATATTTATTATTTATTCATTGAATGTTTTGTAGAAATCCTCAAGGAAACCTTCAGGTCCTGGACTCTTGTTTTTTTTGGGAGGTTTTTGATCAGTACTTCAATCTTGTTAGTAGATATTGGCCTATTAAGGCTGTCAATTTCTTCCTGTTTCAGTCTTGGAAGTTTGTAGGTTTCCAGGAATATATCTATTTCTCCTAGGTTGTTTAACTTACTGGCATATAGCTGTTCATGGTCGTTTTTGATGATTGATTCTATTTCCTTGGTGTTGTTCATGATATCTCCCATTTCATTCATAATTTTATTAATTTGAGTCCTTTTCCTTTTCTTTTGGATTAGTTTGGCCAGTGGTTAATCGACCTTATTAATTCCTTCAAAGAACCAGCTTCTAGTTTTGTTGATATGTTCTAGTGTATCTCTAGTTTCTAACTCATTGATCTCTGCTCTTATCTTAATTATTTCCCCTCTAGTGCGTGGAGTTGGCTTAATTTGTTGTTGTTATTCTAGTTCCTTAAAGTGTAAAGAGAGTTGGTTTATTCAGGATCTTTCAATTTTTTTGAGTGAGGCTTGAATGGCTATGTATTTTCCTCCTTAGGACCACTTTTGCCATATCCCATAGGTTTTGGACCAATGTGTCTTCAATCTCATTGGTTTCCATGAATTGTTTAAGTTATTCTTTGATTTCCTGGTTGACCCAAAAGTTCTTGATCATGATGGTCTTTAGCTTCCAAGTGTTTGAATTCCTTCCAAACTTTTTCTTGTGGTTGAGTTCCAGTTTTAATGCTTTGTGGTCTGAGAATATGCAGGGGATAATCTCAGTCTTTTGGTATTGGTTGAGCCCTGATTTGTGACTGAGTATGTGGTCTATTCTGGAGAAAGTTCCACGTGCACTCAAGAAGAATGAGTATTCTGGTGTTTTAGTGTGACATGTTCTGTATATATCTATGGGGTCCATCTGATCCAATGTGTCATTCAAGACTCTTGTTTCTTTGTTCATTTTCTGTTTAGATGAGCTGTCTATTGCTGGAATTGGCATGTTAATATCTCCTAAAATTAATGTACTCATATCAATATGACTTTTTTTAAAGAGTTGGCTTATGTAGTTGGCTACTCCCATGTTGGGGGCATAAATATGTACAATTGCTAGATCTTCTTGGTGGACTGACCCTTTAAGAATGATGTAGTGTCCTTCTTTATCTCTGACTACAGACTTTACCTTAAAATATAATTTATATGATATGAGAGTTGCTATCCCAGCTTTCTTTTGAGGGCCATTGACATGGAAGTTGGTTCTCCAACCCTTCACTTTCAGCCTGGATATATCTCTAGGTTCAAAATGTGTCTCTTGTAGACAGCATATGGATGGGTCCTGACGTTTTATCTACTCTGCAACCCTGTGCCTTTTTATGGGAGCATTTAGGCCATTCATGTTGAGAGTGATTATTGAAAGATAAGTTTTTATTGACATCATGTTGCCTGTGAAATCCTTGCTTCTATGCATTGTCTCTGTAACTTTCTGTTCTATGTAACTCTTGGGTTCTTTGTTCTTTTATAGAACCCCCCTTAATATTTCTTGTAGTGCCAGCTTTTTGTTCACATTATCTTTTAGACCTTGCCAATATTGGAAGCTCTTTATATTTCTCCATCCATTCTGAACTTCTGCCTTGCTGAATAAAGCATTCTTGGCTGCATGTTCTTCTCATTTATTGTCCTGAATATGTCTTGCCAGCCCTTTCTTGCTTGCCAGGTTTCTGTGGACAGATTCCACATTACTCTGATCGTCCTTCCTCTATATGAAAGGAATCTCTTCTCCCTAGCTGCCCTTAAGACCTCTTGTGTGAATTTATGACTCGTGAATCTCACAATTAAGTGTCTGGGGGTCTTTCTAGTCTCATTGATCTTGGGGGGTGTCCTCTCTGCTTCTAGGACATGAGCAATTGTTCCATTCACCAGATTAGGGAAATTTTTTTTTCTTTTTTATTTTTTTAAAAGATTTTATTTTTATTATTTGACAGAGAGAGAGAGAGAGAGAGAGACATCACAAGTAGGCAGAGAGGCAGGCAGAGAGAGGAGGAAGCAGACTCCCGGCTGAGCAGAGAGCCTGATGTGGGGCTTGATCCCAGGACCCTGAGATCATGACCTCAGCCGAAGGCAGAGGCCTTAACCCACTGAGCCACCCAGGCGTCCTAGGGAAATTTTCATCTAGTATTTGGTCAACCAACTCTTTGAGTCTTCTCTCTTTCTCCACCCCCTCAGGGATCCCAACTGTTCTGACCTTGGAACATTTCACGGTGTCATTTATTTCCCTAATTCTGTTTTCATGGCTTCTAAGTTGTTTGTTCCATGCCGGATCCTGATCCTGCTTTTCTATCTGCCTGTCTCCTACATCACTAATTCATTCTTCTGCCTACGTTATCCTAGCTGTTAGGGTATTTAGATTAGATTGGATCTCCTTGATAGTATTTTTGATTTCCGCCAGATCAGCTCTCACTTCCGCCCTTATAGATTCTATGTTACCACTAATGGTTTTCTCCAATCTAGCCATTACTTGGAGAGTTTTTACCTTGAATTCCATTACTGACCTATTGTTTATATGTCCATATCCAATATTTGTGTGGACGAGGTCACTGTCTCTGAATTTTTCCTCTGCTGGGTGTTCCTCCTAGTTATTTTGGTGAGAGGTGGTTGAGGGGATGAATAGCTGAATATATTAATCATGATACAGTCAAGGTGCTCCTTGGAAAGATTTGGAGCAATCAGAAGTCATGACCAAATGAAAGAGAAGAGAAAAAAGGAAAGAGATAAAGATAGGAAAAAAAGAAAAAGAAAACCAGCCAAAATGAGTACCAATAGTAAGATTTATAAGGTACATAAACCGAAAATGAACAAACAAAAAGACCGACAAACATAAGAAAGATGAAAGAAAAAAGAAGAAAAACCCTGCCAAAATCAACCCCAAGAATAAGATTTATATGGTACTAAAACAAAAACAAATACACAGAAACACTGACAGAAAAATAAGATGGGAAGGTGGTTATAAACCCTTGATGTGAGTGAGGAAGGTAATTTCAGTACTTCCTGGGTGTATCTTGTTATCTTTGGTAAAGGACTCAACTTTCCAGAGATACAGGGAAATTAAATCTAGCTTATATATAGGGGTAGTTCTGAATAGGGAAAAAGGATTACCTCAAAGCCTATATCTATATACATATTAAAAACAAGAAAAAGAAAAAGAAATCCAGGTATATGTATAAAAAAAGTTCAAGTTAAAAGGTTATTATGAAATATATTGTATTAAATATCTAGTTGTAATGGAAAGTAGGATAAAAATAAAAGTATCATGAGAACGAATTAAAAAAAGTTGTATCTATGAAATATACAGGTTTTGGGGCAATACCAGGAGCTTAATGTATTGTTTTCCCCTGATGTTGCAGTTTTACAGTTTCATGGGGACCCTGTGGTTATTGTCCTCTTGTTCTTGTGGCTTGTCCTCTGGGGGAGGGGTTTACCATGTTGTTTTTCAGTCAGTCTTGCTTGGGCTGAGTCGCCCTACCCCTTGTCAAAGGGCTGGGCTCTGAGGAAACTGCTTTTTCCATTTTTTGTTCTCTGAAGGTTTTTGTTCTTGTTGGGATTATTGAGGCTTTTCAAAGGGCTAATGGAGAAAAAACAAAACACAACAAAACAAAAAACTCTGCCCCAGTCCTTTGCTTTAGAGAGAAGCCTCAGTGTACCACCCCCCGGATGGTTCAGAACACACTTCTCTGCAGTCTCTGCTGAACACCGCAATCTCCCACAGGTGGTGCACACTCCCAGCCACCATCTCCATGGTCGCCCGAGGCCTCTGCTGGTCTCTGCACCCCTGTGGTCTTGGTTCCAACAGTCTTTGTTCCTGGGATCCTGGTCCTGGCAGTTGTGGGGACTACTGTCTGGGGTCCATGCCCTAAACCCGGCATTGTTGCATGTTGTGGATGGCTGCAGATTCAAAGCCCACAGGCGGACACCCACCAGTTCTCTCAAGTGCTGGCAGGGGTGTGCTCAGCCCAGGTGGCAGAGAGCCACGGGCCCAGGGACCATGGACTGGGGCCCCTGCTGGGCTCTCTCAGGCATGGGTGGTCACCAGTTGTGACTGTTCTAGAACTGTGTGCTTACAACCATGCCGTGGCCACCTGATTCCTCCAGTTGCCCCTTAAAACCTTTTGCTCTTTTTGAGTGCTTTTAACCAGACTCAAGTTAATGCTGGTCCCCAAACACAGGGTACTTTCCTATTGGGGTATTACTTTCCAGTGTGTTGCTTCGGGTGGCTCCCTCTCCCTTCTGTTTATTCTCTGATATCAGTCCAAGCGCTCCCATCTTGCTTTACCACACTGGAGATGATCTTCTGCCCTGGTAGAGATGGAGAAGTGTATAATCTTACTTCTCAGGTTGATTTCATGGGTGCTCACAGTGTTCTGGTAGCTATTTGGCTCACTTCAGGGGACCCATTGAAACAGGGACTCCCACTTCTCCTCCATCTTGCCCCTCCTCCTGTTTTTATATTTTTAAATATTTATTAATTTATTGGAATGAGAGAGAGCAAGAGCAAGTTGGGGGGTGGCAAAGAGAGAGGGAGAAAAATAATCCTCAAGTAGACTCTCCACTGAGCATGGAGTCTGACTGGGGTTCAATCCCAGGACCTTGAAATCATGACCTGAGCCAAAATCAAGAGTCAACCACTTAACCTAGTGAGACACCCACGTGTCCCAGTATTTTCATTTTCCTTGGGTAAATACCAAATAGTGAGTTCATATACTATTTCCATTTTTATTTTTTTGAGGAACCACCATACTGGCTCCACAGTGACTGTACCAATTTACATTCCCATTAACAGTATAGAAGTCTTCTTTTTTATCCACATCTTTGTTAACACTTGTTATTTCTTGACTTATTTTTTTCCATTCCAATAGGTGTAAGGTCATATCTCCTCATGTTTTGGATTTGTATTCCCTTACGATGAGTGATGTTGAACACATTTCCCTGTGTTTGTTAGATATCTGTATGTGTTTTTTGGAGAAATATTTGTTTGAATCCTCTGTCCATTTGTAGTTAGAGTATTTGTGAAGGATTTTGGTGTTGAGCTGTATAATTTCTTTATATATTTTGGATATAAACCCCTTATCAGAAGAAGCACTTGACAAATTCAACATCCATTCTTGATAAAAGCCCTCAACAAAGTGGGGTTCAAAGGAATATACCTAGACATTATAAAGGCCATATATGGAAAACCCACAACTAATATCATCTTCAATTGTGTAAAACAGTGGGAGAAGGAAAGAATCTCAAGCAGACTCTGCTGAGCACGGAGCCAAATGTGGATCTTGGTCCCATGACCCTGAGATCATGAACTGAGTTGAAACCAAGAATTGGACACTCTACTGACTGAGCCACTCAGGCACCTCAGTACCTGGAAAGGACTAATTCCTGAAATTAATGAGTAGTATATTCTAGTTGAACAGAATTTTGACCAGAGTACCAAAATAACTGTATTAAAGTGTATTAGAAAATTAAGAATTGTTAGATTTATAATTAGTTTTTAAGTGTTATTTAGGTGTCATCATTTTATTTATTGATTGATTTTTATTTGAGTATAGTCGACACACAATGTTACAATGGTTTCAGGTATACAACATAATGGTTCAATAAATCTATGTTATGCTATGCTCACTAGAAGTATAGCTACCATCTGTCACTATGCAAAACTATTACTATATCGTTAACTATATTAGAAAATATAGTATTTTCTAATTAGAAATTAGAATTTTCTAATGAGAAATTAGAATTTTCTAATTAGAAAATATAAAATTTAGAAAATATAGAAAATAAAAAAAGCTGTACCTTTTATTCCCATGACTTATGCATTGCATAACTGTAAGCTTGTGCTTCCCATTCCTTTTCACTCATTTTGCCCATACTCTCCTCATAATCATCTTGGTCTCTGTATTTATAGATCTGATTCTGTTTTTTGTTTATTTGTTTGCTTTGTTTCTCAGATTTTTAGAAATATTATTATTTTTGAATTTGTTTTAAGATTTTTATTTATTTGACAGAGTGAGAGAGATCACAAGTAGGTAGAGAGGCAGGCAGAGAGAGAGGGGGAAGCAGACCCCCCTCTGAGTGGACAGCCCGAAGTGGGGCTCGATCCCAGGACCCAGAGATTATGACCTGAGCTGAAGGCAGAAGCTTAACCCACTGAGCCACCCAGGCGCCCCAGAAATATTATTTTTGAGTCCTATGAGCCATTCAAATATTTACCTGAAAATAAAAGCAACATGATTATGGAAGTGACTCAAAAAACAACCTCGAATTTTTTAAAGAATGAAGTAAAGGATATAAATCAAATTAAATATGAGAGATAAGAGCAAGTTAAAAATGAATAATTAAGAATGTTTAAATAAATAAATCGTTCACTGTCTAAGAATTTTAAAAATGGAGATGGTTGGGTGACTCGGTCAGTTAAATGTCTCCCTTTGGGTCAGGTCATGATTCCTCCCAGGGTCCTGGGCTCGAGTCTTACATCAGACTCCTTGCTAAGTAGGGAGCCTGTTTCTCCCTCTGTCTGTTGTTCTCCCTGCTTGTGCTCTCTCTTTCTCTGGCAAATAAATAAATAAAATCTGAAAAAAATTTAAAATGTAGTATGGTAAAGTGACTAAATTCAAGAATGTTTTCCAAATTCAAATTCTAACAGGTAAGGGAAATGGAAAACCAATTGCTTGGGGTCCCTGGGTTCCTTAGTTGGTTGATCATCTGGCTCTTGATTTTGTCTCAGGTCATGGTCTCAGGGTTGTGGCATCAAGCCCTGCATCAGGCTCTGCTCTCAGTGGGGACTCTGTTTGCCCCTCTCCCTCTGCCCCTCTGCGCTCTCTCTCTCTCAAATAAATAAAATGTTAAAAAAGAAAAAGAATTGTTAAATGTGTATACTAGAAAATGATAACCATTAATCTTTTGTAAGAAAAACTACTGCCACAAAAGAAATACAATGGTAAAAAAAATAAAACTATGAATGAAATATGTGTAAAGTGTTTGGAAAACTAAAACAACATAGTAACTTATGGCATATCTCTGAGTATCCTAAACCACTTTTGCCTATTGTACAGAAGAAAGCATATGGTGACACATTTTATAAAAGCTATTAAAACAGTGTTTCTAAATAAGCAAAGCAGCTGTTTCTGTAATTGCAAAACAGCTACTTTTTACTAATTTGGAGCAAGAGTTCATAGAGAGGCAACAGCCGCAGTTTTGTGAGCTGTGCCTAATGTTCCACACACCTCTACTCAAAAAAAAAAAATGGAAGTAGAAACTGTCCCCTTTTATTGCATAGTCTTCTCTCCTTTCAAATAAATATCCTGAAGGTCATTAGTAATGATGTTTTACCCAGGGTTTTTTCATTCAGGAAAAGGTGGAGAGCAGACACCACATCTCTAGAAGTCAGCACAGAATAACATGGTTTAGAAAAACTGAAGAAGAGACAGAAAGGACTTCCTACCCTGTACAAGTTGCTACTTCCTATCACAGCCTGTAACCCTATGTGGCTATTTGGCTTAATGACTGATACAATACTTTTCTCTTTTTCCTAGCAGAAACTGGTAAAACATAAATAAGAAATCAGTTCTTAGTTGTTGCCTTCTTATAAAAGGGTTACTTAATTTTTATCCTCCCCTATTCTTTATATTTCTTTGTTGCTATTTATTTTCTCTCAATCCCAGAGAACTAGTTTAGAGGAAGAGTGATACAGTGTTTATTCTGGCTTAGGAGATGCACATTCATGAGATAACTGCTTGTTCCCTGCAGTATAGCTAGCAGGATATGAAGAGCATACTAAAAAATATTGCAGGTTTGAAAAAAACATGGCAGAGGAATAGGGGACCCTATTTCAACCAGTCTCCTGAATTGAACTGGATATCTACCAGACCATTCTGAGCACCCACGAAATCAGTCTGAGGTGTATGAAGATATATCAGGATCTATGCCAACAGAATATCTCTGGCAGCTGGTTTGCAGGTAGGAAGCAAGGAGTCATGATTCTGTGGGGAAATAACAGAAGATAAACAGAGGGAGAGGGAGCCTCTGTGAACTTGTGCCAAGAAGGTGAGATAACACTGGAGTGCAAAAACCTCCTGTGCTGGGGACCAGGAACAGTCTAAGAGACCAGTAAGCAATGGGGAAAAGGACTTTAGGGCAGCCCTCCAGACAGAAACCTGGAGCTATGGGTGCATGTAAGCAAACCAGGGGTGGCTTGCGATTTTAGAAACATAAAGGGCAGAGATGTGCCTGGCCAAGGGAGTGACACCTGGGAGTGCTTCTGTGGGGCACAAACCCAGGAGACTGAGGTTTTTAGCACCACAGACAGAAACGGAGACAGTGTGGCCTGGAGAGCTCAGTGAAGAGCAGACTGTGATCTCTCTGTTCTGAGAAAAAGGTTTAGATGCAGTTACTTCTGCTCTGACTCTCAGAAGAGACGTGGAAAGCCACCAGGAAAAACTTCCAGAGAACAAAAGCCCCCCAAAACAGTTTTTCACTGAACCCATGCCTCCCACAGGGAGCAGGGCAACTCTGCCCAAACAGAGGTTCATGAGTATCAGCCCAGCAAGATCCTCCACCAGGAAACCGGCTGGAAAAACAAGAGGATGACAACCCTAAGGTCCCTATAAAACAGATGCATCTTGCTTGGGTCATGGTTAATACTTTGGACTCTGCACATTCCCTCAACCAGCCCTCAACAGAATGACTAAGAGGAAGCATCCCCAACAAAGAAAAGAATAAGAGGCTGTGGCTTCTGCCACAGACCTAATGGATATGGATATTACCAAGATGTCAGAAATAAACTTCAGAGTAACAATTATGAAGTCAATATCAAGGCATGAGAAAAATATTAACAACAATATAGAATCTCTAAGGACAGAAATGAGATCTAACCAGGCCCAACTTAAAAATGCTAAGAAGGAAACAGTCTAAACTGGATACTCTGACTGCCAAGGTTAACGAGGAAGAAGAATGAATTAGTGAACTAGAAGACAAAATGATAGAAAAGAAGGAAAATGAGGCAGCATGGGAAAAACAATTAAAGCCCAAGTGATCAAACTGAAAGAGATTAATGACTCAATTAATCTTTCCAATATCAGAATTATTGGGATCCCTGAAGGGGTAGAGAGAGAGACAGAGAGGTCTAGAAGATATATTTGAGCAAATCATAGCTGAGAACTTCCCTAATCTGGGGAAGGAAACAAGCGTTCATGTCCATGAGGCAAAGAGGACCCCTGTCAAGATCAATAAGAACAGACTGATGCCCCAACATATAACAGTACAATTCACAAATCTTAGATCCAAGGGAACAATCTTGAAAGCAGCTAGGGGGATGAAATTTCTTACATACAGAGGTAGGAACATCAAAATAATATCAGACCCTTCCATAGAGACATGGCAAGCGGCAAAGGGTTGGCAAGACATAGTCAGGGCACTAAATGAGAAGAACATGCAGCCAAGGTTAATTTATCCAGCAAGGCTGTCATTCAGAATGGATGAAGAGACAAGGAGCTTCCAAGACCAGCAGAAACTGAAAGAATATGTGGCACCAAGCCAGCCCTCAAAGAAATATTAAGGGGTGTTTTATAAGAGGAGAAAGACCCCAAGAGTGATATAGAACAGAAGTTTACAGAGACAATATATAGAAACAAGGACTTCACAGGCAACATGATGAGAATAAAATCATATCTTTCAATAATCACTCTCAATGTGAATGGCCTAAATGCTCCCATGAAATGACACAGGGTTGCAGACTGGATAAAAAGACAGGACCCATTCATATGTTGTCTACAAGAGACTTATTTTAAACCTAAAGATACACTGAGACTGAAAGTGAGGGGATGGAGAACAATTTTTCATGCAAATGGACCTCAAAAAAGCTGGGATAACAATTCTCATGTCAGAAAAATTAGATTTTAAGCTAAAGACCATAGTAAGAGATACAGAAGGACACTATATCATACTTAAAGGGTCTAACCAACAAGAAGATCTAACAATTGTAAATATCTATGCCCCCACTGTGGGAGCAGACAACTACATAAGCCACCTGTTAACCAAAATAAAGAAGCATATTAATAATAATACTTAAATAGTAGGAGATGACAACACTCCACTCTTAGCAATAGACAGATCATCTAAGAAGAAAATCAACAAAGAAACAAGAGCTTTGAATGACACATTGGATCAGATGGACCTCATAGATATATACAAAACATTCCACCCTAAAACAACAGAATACTCATTCTTCTCTAGCACACATGGAACTTTCTCCAGAATAGACCACATAGTGTGTCACAAATCAGGTTTCAACCCATACCAAAAGATTGAGGTTATTCCCTGCATATTCTCAGACCACAATGCTTTGAAACTGGAACTCAATCACAAGAAAACGTTTGGAAGAAATTAAAACACTTGGAAGTTAAAGACCATCCTCTCAAGAATGTTTGGGTCAAGCAGGAAATCAAAGAAGAACTTAAAGAATTCATGGAAACCAATGAGAATAAAAACACATTGGTCCAAAACCTATGGGATATGGCAAAGATGGCCATATGGGGGAAATACATAGCCATATGATCTTCTCAATTAATGCAGAAAAAGCACTTGACAAAATACAGCATCTTTTCCTGATTAAAATTCTTCAGAGTGTAGGGATAGATGGAACATTCCTCAATTTCATAAAAAAAATCTATGAAAAGCCCACAGGGAATATCATTCTCAATGGAGAAAAGCTGAGAGCCTTTCCCTTAAGATCAGGAATATGACAAGGATACCAGTTTGCCATTATTGTTCAACATAGGACTAGAAATCCTAGTCTCAGCAATCAGACAACAAAAAGAAATAAAAGGCATTCAAGTTGGCAAAGAAGAAGTCAAACTCTCTTCACAAATGACATGATACTTTATGTGGAAAACCCAAAAGTCTCCACCCCCAAGTTACTAGAACTCATAAAACAATTTAGTAATGTGGCTGGATACAAAATCAATGCACAGAAATCAGTTGCTTTTCTATACACTAACAATGTAACTGTAGAAAGAGAAATTAAGAAAATGATTCCATTTACAATAGCACCAAAAACCATAAGATAATTTGGAATAAGCCTAACCAAAGAGGTAAAGGATCTATGTTCTATAAACTATAGAATACATGTGAAAGAAATTGAAGAAGACACAAAAAGATGGAAAAATATTCCATGTTCATGGATTGGAAAGATAAACACTTTTAAAATGTCTATGCTGCCCAGAGCAATCTATACTTCAAACACCATCCCAATCAAATAGCAATGGCATTTTTCAAAGTGCTGAAAGAAGCAATTTTAAAATTTGTATGGAATCAGAAAAGACCCTAAATCACCAAGTAAATGTTGAAAAAGAAAAAAACAATCCTGGGAGCATCATGTTGCCTAATTTCAAGCTACATTACAAAGCTGTGATCACCATGACAGCATGATACTGGCACAAAAACAGACACTCTTGTCTATGGTCAACTAATCTTTTACAAAGCAGGAAAAAATGTCCAAAGGAAAAAAGACAGTCTCTTCAATAAATGGTGCTGGGAAAATTGAAAAGTTATATACTGAAAAATGAAACTTGAACTTTCTCTTAACACCATACACAAAGATAAACTCAAAATGGATGAAAGACCTCAATGTGAAGCAGGAATCCATCAAAATCCTAGAGGAGAACATAGGCAGTAACATCTTCAACATCAGCCACAGAACTTCTTTCAAGACCATCTCCAAAGGCAAGGAGAAAAAAGAGAGAATGAACTTTTGGGATATCATCAAGATAAAAAGCTTCTGCCCAGCAGAGGAAATTATCAACAAAACAAAGAGGCAACCCATGGAATGGGAGAATATATTTGCAAATGACACTACAGATAAAGGGTGATAAACCATGAGAGACTATGAACTATGGGAAAGAGACTGAATGTTTTGGAGGGGAGGGTTGGGAAGATGGCTAAACCCAGTGATGGGTATTAAGGAGGGCACATATTGCATGGAGCACTGGGTGTTATATGCAAACAATGAATCATGGAACACTACATCAAAAACTAATGATGTACTCCATGGTGACTAACATAACATAATTAAAATAAAATAAAATAAATTACATTAGTTGAGTTAACTGAGTCAGATTTCCAGTCTACCATTTTTATCACAAAGTGAATGGACTTGGATTGTAAAAAAAACTGGAGCACTGTACTGATACAAAGACAGTTCAGTGTGTTAACTGCATTTGTAGGGAAAGGGTACTGAGAATGTTTTCATTCAATAAAATTAGATCTGTCCTTCACAGAAAGGCATCTAAGTGTCTTTCAAATGTAGCAAATTTTTTTTCTGGTAAAAGATCACTGAATTTTGCTTGTTGATGGATTTTTAAAAGTCAATCTTTCAGGTTTTCTGTAATCATCTCTCATACAAAATCTAACCCAGGAAACATCAATAACTCCTTTAAGCCTCATGTATAGATAATACTTAAGGGAGTAAGGGGGAAAATATCCATTATTGCCCAAATCTTATAAAAAAATAAATATGGACAAATGCCCCAACATCAGGATGTAAGTAGAAGTCTACACATTTATTACAATATTAATGATACACTTAAATTTTCTAGTGCTGTAGTCTGAATGTTTGTATTCTATCAACATATTGAAGCCTAAGTCTCCAGTGTGGTGGTATTTGGACACGGGATCTTTGGGAAGTAATTATGAGGGTAGAGCCCTCATTAATGGGACTAGTGCCCTTGTAAGGGGCTGAAAAGACCAGAGTTCTCCCCTTCCATCATGTGAGAATACAGCAAAGAGATGGCCATCTATGAACCAAAAGGCATATCCTCACCAAACCCTGAATCTGCAAGTACCTTGTTAGTTGATTTTCCAGCCTCCATAAGTGTGAGAAATAAACGTTTGTTGTTTAAGTCACACAGTCTATGGTATGTTTGTTAAGACAGCCCAAATTGACTAAGACAGCTGGCATATATCAAATTTAAGGTAAAATAAAAGTAATTAATAGAGATACTTAAAAGACAAGTGGTTTAGAGGTTAGTGAATATATTCCTGATATATTTTAGAAGATATTTAAGTGTGGTTAATATATCAAACTCAAAATTATCAAAAAGCAATTACAAAGAATTAATCTTCATAGGTTATACATACAGAAGATGCACAGAAGTATCTGATATATGCTTCAGTTACAATTTCATTTAATTTTCTCAGTGGTTCTTTCTAATGTCATTTCTCTTACTATTATTCAAGAATTGTTATTTAAAGTTCCATTCTACTCTGTATTGGGACTCTAAAGTAGCTTTTTGACATTTCAGTTGTGATATTTCCCAGAGACCAATTAAGCTCATTAGTGAAGCTACACAGAAAATATATAATTAGACCAGAATCCCTTTTCAGTTTTCACATTATACCATTATTAAGCACTTGGTAATGGCTACTTCATCTATCACCAACAATACAATTTAATTTCATTGACTTCTAGATTTTTATACCTAGTTCTCATCATCCATCTGCTCTCAGATTCATATGAAGCAGGTGGATGGCATAGAGATATAATGATATTATATGTTCAGTTTCTGGACTTTAATAATATTGATATATTTTTAATGTTTTCATTGTTATATAATGGGTCCACTTATCAATTCTGACACATCATTAGACAGACACTAACTGTGCATCAGTCAGATTTACACTACAACATCTAATAAAAGAATTAGTGTCAATCTAATAATAGTAAATTCCAAGTACTTCCAGAGTGACAGTACAATACCTTCTCTCCAAAGTCAATCCTTAAACTTCAAAAGCTGAAAACGCCTAATCAAATAGAACATTTCCTATTACAGTGAAGAAGACATATGTTACTACTAATGATGATAATGTGACAGGAAATTCCAAACCTTAGCCTTATATGAATAGGATCCAAAAATGAACACTTTCCATAACTACACTTTCTCATAAGGGATGTGTAACCAGTTGATACTTCTCATGCAACTGATAAAAACTATGTCCTAACTCCTGCATCATTTCTTCCCAGGAAAAAATGATTATTATCTTTCAGCGGTTAAAGGCTATACATTTGTTCATTGATTATTTCTTTATATTAGGATTAATTAACTCGTGTTCAAAACATTTTGCAATAAATAATCGGGAGGTAGAATAAATAACTCCTGATGTCTGTGTTGTTTTTCACCTTCAGAATCACATAAATTAAATTCTAGAAAACTGCTGCGGCTAACTTGTAGATTTCTCTTGCTAACAATTATATAAAACAATTAGGCCAGTGGAATCAGTATTAGCAAAAACTGACCTATAGGAAAGTGATAGATCTTCTTAATGACATCATAAACACTATTTTGGTGAAAGATATGTCTCCTTTTGGAGTTTTCAAGACAAGAAAGCATATAAATCTGGTCTATTTCTGGGAGTTTTCAAAAGCCACTTTGTGTGGGGAAAAGAACCTTTGATTAGGGAGCCTGGGTGGCTCAGTGGGTTAAAGCCTCTGCCTTTGGCTCAAGTCATGATCTCAGGGTCCTGAGACCGAGGGGAGGGCCGTGTTGGGCTCCCTGCTTAGCGGGGAGCCTGCTTCCTCCTCTCTCTGCCTGCCTCTCTGTCTACTTGTGATCTCTCTCTCTGTCAAAAAAAAAAAAAGAACAAAAAAGAACCTTTGATTAGAAAAAGCTTTAAAAATCTTTTTTTTTTTATCACACTGTCATCGGTAGTTAGTAAAAAGGCTAACAATATAAAAAAATAGTGGAAAGTCTGTTGCAGATGTCCATGTACCCTGTTATTCTTTCTGTTACAGAAGTACATTTTGAGTGAAATGGAAGTAACACCTGGATGTCAAAAAAAAATCTTTACAGACAATTGTACCAAAAAGATGTTACATATTTACACTGAGAATATCTGATTCTTGCTATGCAAACATTCTCCTTGAGCTTTACTTTAGATCCGTGATTTAGTTTAAGACTTCTTTTTTTTAAGATTTTATTTATTTATTTGACACACAGAGAGAGATTACAAGTAGGCAGAGAGACAGGGAGAGGAGGAAGCAGGCTCCCCACTGAGCAGAGATCCCGACGCGGGCCTCGATCCCAGGACGCTGAGATCATGAGCTGAGTCGAAAGCAGAGGCTTTAACCCACTGAGCCACCCAGGCGCCCTAGTTTAAGACTTCTTTAAAGTTGGGTAACAACAGCAGAACTTGAGTTTTATGGGCCCACTAGTAAAAACCCCGGTATTCCTACAACAGATCTAAGGAAGTATCCATTATTATCAACAAATATTTAAAACGGAATTGAAGTGACTACTGAAAGTTTTATAGCAATTTTTCTAAATCAATTAAGGCAGAAGAAATTTATTCATTATAGGAAAAAAAGTAAACTCCATTAACTTCCAAGATCAAATCATCATTATGTTTTGACAAGGATAAATGAAAATGTATTCAAGTATTTTACTCTACTTAATTAGGATTTATATTCCATTTATTTTCTAATAGATGAGGATGTTCTGTCATAATTTACAATGGAATCACCACTGATAGAAACATAACAGGACCCCTGTGAAAGAGGACATAAAAGGAAGAAGAAAAAATGAATAAATGTGTAACTTTTTTAGTTTTCATTTTTCAGAAAAAGGAAAGCAAGAAAATTAATAGAGACAATTTTTTCTTGATTTAAAAAAATTATTGAGATATAAATGACCTACAACGTTAAATTAGTTTTAGGGGCACCATAATGATTTGATATATGTGTGTATTGTTAAATGATTACCATAGTAAGTTTAGTTAACATCCTTAACAATACAGTTACATTTTTTCCTTGCAGTGAGAATGTTTAAGATCTGCTTTTTCTTTAAGCAACTTTCAAATATACAATATAGAATTATTAACTATAGTCGCCAGTATATATATTACATCCAGGACTTTTTTATTTCAAAACTGGAAGTTTGCACATGTGAAATCTGTACCCATTAATTCAGCTTTTGTTGTTGTTGTTGTTTTAGATTTGGTTTATAAATTACTCATATAAGCGAGCTCATAATCTTTCTCTAAATTATTTCACTTGGCATAATGCCCTCAAGGTCTATTAATGTTAAAATGGCAAAATTTCTTTATTTTTTATAGCTGAATCACATTCCGGTGCCAGTGTGCTAGACGCCCTACATTTTTTTATCCATTCATCCATAAATGCATCAATGGAAAATTAGGTTGTTTCCATTTCTTAGCTATTTCAAATAATTCCGCAGCACTAATTGCTGCTATAAACATGAAGGCATATATATCTTTTAGACAGTGACTTTATTTCCTACTGATAAATACTCAGAAGTGGAATTGATGGTTGATGGACCATATGGTAGTTCTATTTTTAATTTTTTGAGGAACTTTCATATTGCTTTCCATTAATAGCTGCACCAATTTATATCCCCTTCAATAGTGTGGAATGGTTTCCTTTTTTCCCAAGTCCTCATCAACATTAATTATTTCTTGTCTTTTGCTAATAGCCATTCTAACAAGTGTGAAGTGATATTTCATCATGGTTTTGGTTTGAATTTCCCTGATGATTAAGGATGTTGAGCACCTTTTCACATACCTGTAGGCTATCTCTGTCTTCTTCGGGAAAATGTCTATTCAGATCCTCTACCCATTTTTTTCCTTTTTTTAGAAAAGATTTTATTTATTTATTTGACAGAGAGAGAGAGAGAGATCACAAGTATGCAGAAAGGCAGGCAGAGAGAGAGGAGAAAGCAGGCTCCTAGCTGAGCAGGAGCCCAATGTGGGCCTCAATCCCAGGACCCTGAGACCATGACCTGAGCCGAAGACAGAGGCTTTAACCCACTGAGCCACACAGGCGCCCTACCCATTTTTTCAATCAGACTATTTTTTCTATTGAGTTGCATGAGTCCTGTATATATTTTTCATATTATTGACTTATCACATATATCATATGCAAATATTTTCTACCATTGTGTAGGTTGCCTTTTTGTTTGTTTTCTTTGCAATACAGAAGATTTTTTGTTTGAGGTAGCCATCCTTATTTTTGCTTTTATTGCCTTTGCTTGCCTTTGACATAAATTTAAAAAATAATTGCCAAGATTTATTACAAGGGAGCTAACCCCTAGGTTTCTGTCTAGAAATTTTATTGTTTCAGGTCTCATGTTAATTTTTTAATTCATTTTTGGTTGAATTTTGTTTATGGTGTAAGATAGTGACCTAGTTTTACTCTTTTTTATGTAGTTGTCAAATTTTTCCAACACAATTTATTTATTTATTTATTTATTTATTTATTTATTTTTAAAAGATTTTATTTATTCATTTGACACAGAGAGAGATATTACAAGTAGGCAGAGAGGCAGGCAGAGAGAGAGGAGAGAAGAGGAAGCAGGCTCCCTGCTGAGCAGAGAGCCCGATGCGGGCCTCGATCCCAGGACTCTGGGATCATGACCTGAGCCAAAGGCAGCGGCTTTAACCCACTGAGCCACCCAGACGCCCCCAACACAATTTATTGAAGAGACTAGACTCTCCCTACTATATACTTTTGGCTTCTTCATTATAAATTAATTTGTCATATATGCCTGGTTTATTTCTTGGATCTCTATTCTGGTCCACTGATCTATGAATCTATTTTATGTAAACACCATACTGTTTTAATTACAATAGCTTTGTAATATAGTTTGAAATCAGGAAATATGCCTCGAGCTTTGTTTTTTCTTAAGGTTGCTTTGGCTATCTGAGGTCTTCTTTGGTTCCATACAAGTTTTAGTATAGGTTTGTTCTAGTTATGTGAAAAATACTGCTGCTATTTTGATAGGGACTACATTAAATTGTAGATTGCTCTAGGTAGTATGGACATTTTAACAATATTTCTTCTTCCAATTCATAAGCATGGAATATCTTTCCATTTATCTGTGTCTTCTTCAATTTCTTTCATCAGTGTTTTATAGATTTCACAGTACAATTGTTTCACCTCCTTGGTTAAGTTTACTCCTAATACTTTATTTTTGGTGCAATAATAAATGGGATTGTTTTCTCAATTTGTCTTTCCGCTGCTTCATTATTAGTGTAAAAAATTCAACAGATTCTGTGCATTGAATTTGTATCCCGTGTTCTCACTGAATTCATTTATCTTTGCTAGTGGGTTTTTTTGGTGGGGTTTTTAGGGTGTTCTATATATAGTATCATGCCATTTGAAAATAGTGAACATTTTACTTCATAACCAATTTGGATGACTTATTCCTTTCTTTTGTCTGATTGCCATGGCTATGACTTCCAGAACTATGTAAAATAAAAGTGGTAAGAGTGGACATCCTTGTTTCATTCCTGAATTTAGGAGTAAAGTTCTTATCTTTTTACCATTGAGTATGATGTTAGCTGTCAGTTTTTCATATATAGCCTTTTTTATGTTGAGGTGTGTTCCCTCTAATCCTACGTTGTTGAGGGTTTTTATCACGAATGGATGTTTTACTTTGTCAAATGCTTTTTCTGCAACTATTGAAATGCTCATGTGGTTTTCTTCCTTTCTCTTGTTGATATGATGCATCACATTGACTAATTTGCAAATATTGAACCACTCTTCCACCCCAGGAATAAATCCTACTTGATCATGGTGACTGATTTTTTTAATGCATTGTTGGGTTTGGTTTGCTCATATTTTATTGAGCATGTTTGTATCTATGTTCACCAGAGATATTGACCTGCAATTCTTACCCACCCCCGTAGTGTCTTCATCTGGTCTGGGTATCAGGATAGTGCTGTCCTCATAGAATGAATTTGGAAAATTCCTTCTTCTTCTATTTTTTGGGGGGTAGTTTGAGAAGAATATATATTAACTCTTTAAATGTTTGGTAAAAATCACCTGTGTGGCTGTCTGGTCCTAGACTTTTATTTGTTGGTAGTTTTTTTTTTTATTTTTATTGTTTTCTTAAAACAATTCCATTTCATTTCTGGTGATCAGTCTGTTCAAATTTCCTATTTCCTTCTGTTTCAGTTTTGGAAGGTTTTATGTTTTTAGGAAGTTATCCATTTCTTCCCAGTTGTCAAATATTCTCTTATAATCCTTTGCATTTCTGTGATTTTGGTTGTCATTTCTCCTCTTTCATTTCTGATTTCATTTGAGAGTCCTCTCTCTCTCTTTCTCAATGAGACTGGCCAAATGTTTACCCATTTTGTTGATCTTTCCAAATAATCAGCTCCTCCTGACTTCACTGATCTGTTCTGTTGTGTTTTTATTTTTACTTTGTTCATTTCTGTTCTAATATTTATTATTTCTTTCCTTTAAATGCCTTTTATTTATTTTTCTTACCTAATTGTTCAGGCTAGAATTTCAAGTATTATGTTGAATAAAAGTGATGAGAGTGGACATTCTTGCCTTGCTCCTAATCTTAAAGGAAAAGCTTTGAGTTTTTCACCACTGGGTGCAATGATTACTTTGAGCTTATCATATATGGCCTTAAGCATGTTTAGATATCTTCCTTCTTACCCACTTTGCTAAGAGTATATATATATATGAATGGATATTGAATTTTTCAAAGGTTTTCTACATATTTAGAGATAATCACATGATTTTTATCTTTAATTTTGTTAATGTGGTGTATTACACTGATTGATGTGGCTGTTGAACTATCCTTGCATCTCTGTAATAAATCCCATCTGGTCATGGGATCATGGGATATGATCCTTTTAATGTATTGTTGAATTTGGCTTGTAATATTTTATCGAGAATTTTAGCATCTATGTTTATCAGGTGTATTGGCCTGTAATTTTCTTTTCTTACAGTGTCTGTCTGGTTTGTATCAGGATAACACTGGCCTCATAAATTGAGATTGGAAGTGCTCCCTCTTCTTATATCTTTTGGAAGAGTTTGAGAAAATTTGATATTAATTCTCTAAATGTTTAATAGAATTCACTAGGAAAACCATATGGTCCTGGACTTGTGTTTGTTGTGAGGTTTTTGATTACTGATTCAATCTCCTTACCAGTAGTCAAACTGTTAATATTTTCTCTCTCTTAATTATTCAGTCTTCATAGATTATATGTTTCCAGAAAAATACACATTTCTTCTAGATCTTCCAATTTAGTGGCAAATAATTATTCATAGTAGTCTCTTAAGATCCTTTGTATTTCAGCAATCAAGTGTAATGTCCTTAATTTATAATTTTGAGTCCTCCCTTCTCTTTTAATGATGAGTTTAGATATAGATTTGTCTATTTTGTTTATTTTTTTATAAAAAAAACTAGCTCTTAGTTTTATTGATATTTCCTATTGTTTTCTGGCCACTGTTTCATTTATTTTCACCCTGAAGCCTTACTTCTTCTAACTTTTAGTCTTGTTTCTTTTTTTTCTCTATTTTCTAAATACTTGAGGAATAAAGTTGTTTATTTGAGGTCTTTTTTTTTCTTAATGTGTTTATTATCATGAACTTCACACTTAGAACTGCTTTTGTTGTGTTTTATAACGTTTGGTACATTGTATTTTCATTTTTATTGGTCTTGCCACTTTTTTTATTTTTCTTTGATTTCTTCTTTGACACATTAATTGTTTAACTGGATGTTGGTTAATCTCAATATATTTGTAAATTTTCCAGTTATCTTCTTATAATTTATTTCTACTTTCATGCCATTGTGGTCAGAAAATATACTTGATATTATTTAAATTTTCTTAAATTTATTAAGATTTGTTTTGTGGCTTAACATATTTTCTATTCTGGAGAATGTTCCATGAGCATTTGAGAAGAATATGTATTCTGCTGTGTTTGGATGGAACATTCTATAAATGTTTATTAAGTCCACTTGTTTTATCATGAAGTTTAATTCCAATGTTTCCATATTGACTTTCTGTCTGGATGATCTATCTAATTGATGAAAGTGGGGCAATGGAATCTCCAAATATTATTGTATTGTCTATTTCTCCTTTTAGGTTTATTAAAATTTGTTTTCTATATTTAGGTGCTTCTATGTTGGGTGCATAAATAGTTATAAATGTTATATCCTCTTGTTAAATTGCCCCATTTATCATTATGTAATACCTTTTTTTGTCTCTTATTACTGTCTTTGTTTTAATGTCTATTTTTGTCTGATTTAAGTATAGCTATCCTTGCTTTCTTTTGGTTTCCATTTATGTAAAAAATATTTTTTCCATCACTTCACTTTCAGTGTGTGTGTCCTTACATATAAAGAGAGTCTCCTGTAAGCAACATATATTTGTTTGTTTGTTTACGTATTTTTGGTTTTAATCCATTTAACTACTCTATGACTTTTCTTTGTAGAATTCAGTCCACTTACACTTAAAATAATTATTGATAGATATGGATTTATTGTTATCATTTTATTAATTCTCTTCTGGAGTTTTTGTAATTCCTTTGCTCTTCTCTTACTCTTTTTCTTTGTGATTCGTTGATTTTCTCTAATGGTATGTTTGGTTTCCTTCCTTTTTTGCTTATCTACAATGTTTGTTTTGTAGGTAACATGAATCTTACATAAAATATATTATAGTTATAAGAGCTTTTTTAAAAAATACTGATAACAACTTAAATTCAAATGTATTATAAAGCTCTACATTTTTACTTTTTCATTCTGTTTTATATTTTTGATGTCACAGTTTACATCTGTTTAGCTTTTGTATCCATTAACAAGTTATTATAGTTATTTTTACTACTTTTGTCATTTAACCTTCATACTAGATTTATAAGTGATTAACTCACCACCATGACACCTTTAGATTATTCTGAATTTCATTACATATTAATTTTACAAATGAGGTTTATATTTTCAAGTTTTCCTATTTCTAATCAATGCCCTTTCATTTAAGCTTAAAGAGGTCCTTTTAATATTTCTTGTAAGTCTGGTCTAGTGGTGATGAACTCCTTCAGCTTTTGTTTGTTTGGAAGACTTTATTTGTTTGTTTGTTTGTTTGCTTGTTTTTAGGTTCTGAAGCACAACTTTCCCAGATACAGTGTTCCTAGTTGGCAGGGTTTTTGTTGTTGTTGTTGTTGTTTGTTTGTTTGTATCCTTCCAGCACTGAATATATCATGCAACTGTCTTCTGGCCATCAAAGTTTCTGCTTAAACATCTGCTAATTTTCTTATGGAGTTTCCCTTATATGTAACAACTTGTTTTCCTCATACTGCTTTTAAGATTCTCTTTTTCTATTTAACTTCTGACAATTTAATCATAATTTATCTCTCAGTTGGTCTCCATTCATCTGGTTGGAATGCATGGGCTTCTTGTATCTGCATATTTGTTTCCTTCCCCAGGTTAGGGAAGTTTTTAACTATTCTTTCTTCAAATAAGCTTTCTTCCTCATTCTCTCTTTTTCTTTTAGGACCCTTATACTCTGAGTATTGATCTTTTTAATATTGTCTCTTAACCTATCTTCCCTCTTTTTTGTTTGTTTTTTGCTTCTCTGAGTGGATGAATGCCACTGCCCTATCTTTGAGTCTGGTGATCCTTGCTTGTGCTTCATCTGGTCTGCAATTAAACCACTCTATTGATTTTTTTTAGTTCAGTCATCGTATTCTTCAGCTTTATAATTTCTGTTTGATATTTTCTTATATTTTCTATCTCTTTGTTGAAATCCTTATGTTGTTTATGCACTGCTCTCCTAACATTGGCCATCATATTTATGACCATTATGTTGAAATTTTTATCAGGTAAATCACTTATCTCCATTTCATTATGGTCTTTTTTTGAGATTTTATCTTGTTCATCCATTTGGAATTCATTCATTTGTTTCTTCATTTTCCTTGATTCTCTGTGTGGGTTTCTGCACATTAAATAGTCACCTCACAGTCTTGAAGGAGTGGTCTTGTGTGGGAGATAAACTTTATTATTCAACCCCACCCTAGCTGTTGACTGTCTCTCAAATCTTTTTGATCATATAAGCAGACTTCTTTGTTCTTAGGGATTTCTAGTAGTTGAGAGTGTGCCAAGACTTACCAGTGTACCAAAGGAGAGGATCTCAGTGGGTACCTAAATGCAGGCTGGTTGGAAGCCAGACCTTTAGGGAGTGGTTTTTAAAGTATACAATATACCTCTTCAGGGGAAGACTGGGAGATGATAATTTCTGTCTTCTTCACTGATTCCAGGGAAGGTAGACAGTTACCAATAGATTCTTTGCTACCATCCAGTTGAATTCATGAACACAAGTCACATTGGCTACCAGAGCCAGTATATCAAGGGATATGTGCTCTGGGAAGCAGCCACTAAATCCAGGGCACCAGACTTATGCCCTTTTATGGAAACACTGGTGACCTGGTTACAGAAGGAGAGCACAAAGTTGGCACCTACTGACCACATCAGTCTTTGGAGAGCATTGCAGTTAGCCCTTGGATGTATCTGAAATAAGAAGTCCAACTCTCAAGCCTGCAGCTTTTAAGATATGCTAATATGTCTCTTTTATAGAAAGACTGTTTTAGTCTCCTGCCTCTGTGTTGGGTTGGGGTGGGGGAGGATGACCATGGTAAGTTCTATTAGACCATTAAGAACTATTTCTTTGTTCACTATAGCCTTGTGGATCTCTTGGACACAAGCCCCATTGGCTTTCAGAGCTAAATATTTCAGGGGCTTCTCTCTCAGGTGTAAATCTTAAAAGATAGAATGCTAGGTGTTTCAGTCCAGTCATTTCACTCCTTAGGGAGAGGCTGAAAGTTGTGCTTTTCCTCCCAATTTTGTGTCACTTTCCTGAGGGTTGGCTTTCTTGCAAGACTGCATCTCACTCAACCTCTTCTACCGAACTCAATGTAAGTCTTTTTTAATTTACCCAATGTATAGGAGACAGTTAGTTAGTTCAGGTGCTATTTATTTATTAAAAGATTTTTTAAAAATTTTTTCAGTGATCCAAGATTAATTGTTTATGCACCATACATTTATTTGAAAGAGATAGATAGTGCAGGCAGGCGGAGGGATAGAGGGAAAGTAAGAGGCAGAGAATCTCAAGCAGACTCCATGCAAAGCATGGAGCCCAATAAGGGGCTTGATCTCATGACCTTGAGATCATGACCTGAGCTGAAAACAAAAGTCAGATTTTTTTTTTACAATTTCTAGATCATTTTATTTTTTTTTAATTTTATTTTTATTCTTTGCCCAAGGGGTACAGATCTGTGAATCATCAGGCTTACATCTTTCACAGCACTCACCAAAGCACAAACCCTCCCCAATATCCATAGCCCATCCACCCTATCCCCACCCTCCCACCCCCCAGNATTTTTTTTAATTTTATTTTTATTATTTGCCCAAGGGGTACAGGTCTGTGAATCATCAGGCTTACATCTTTCACAGCATTCACCAAAGCACAAACCCTCCCCAATGTCCATAACCCATCCACCCTATCCCTACCCTCCCACCCCCCAGTAACCCTCAGTTTGTTTAAGAGACTCCTGATCTCACAAAACAAAAGTCAGATGTTTAATCAACTGAACCACTCAGGGGCTCCTGGGTGTGTTTTGTTTGTTTGTTTGTTTGTTTTATAGGTGATTATTTTGTATGAAGCTGTAGATTCTGTGTGTCCATGAAAGGAGGTGAAATCAATAGCCTTCTATGTTACAACATTGAACCAGAAACTCAGACACAATAATTTTTTGTTACTAAATTCAAGAGGGAATTTATCATGTGGAATATTGCATAAAGGTCTTCTGTAACACTGTGAGTGATAATCTCAAGCTCAAATTTTACTAAAAGGCAAACATGAAAAATGAAAAATTATTCACTATACAATAAAGTGTATTTAAAAATCATTTATTGTATTATACATAGCAGTTATAAATTTTTTCTATGCCTCGTTCATAGTTAAAATTTTATTTTACTATATTTTATTGTGTTAGGAACACTTAACATATTTATCCTCTTAATAAATCTTTAAGTGTGTGATACAGTATTGTTAAATACAAGCACTATGTTATAGAGTAGATCTCTAGAATTTATTCATCTTGCTTAGCTTTTGTTCCATAGCATATTCCAATATGTACAGCCCCCAGACCTTGACAACCACCATTATATTCTATGTTTTTATGAGTTTGATTACTTAAAATACCTTCTATAAGTAGATTCCCATTTACAATAACCATGTTGAGCCTCTGAATCAATAGGAAAATCAAGGAGTTAGTGTTGGCTGAGGTGATTGATCCTGACTACCAAAGAGAAATTGTATTGCTACTCAGCAATTGAGATGAGGCAGAATGTGTCAGTAATACAGGATATCCCCCAGGGCATCTCTTATTATTACCATACCCTGTGATTAAAGTCAACTGAAAACTAATACAACTCAATTTAGGCAGGACTACTAATGGCTCACACCTCTGAAGGATGAAAGTTCAGGTTAGCACAGCAGGCAAAGAATCATGAACAAATGAGGTGCTTATTAAAAGCAAATGAAATATAGGATGCATAGTAGAAAATATTCAAAATACCAGCTATAACTACATCATCATTTACAGAAATGAGAACGGTAATTATTATATTTACCCCTTATTTTCTATGATGTATGTGTATATTCATTGTCTTTCCTTGCTTATTTAACATAAAATGCATTGCTTTTATATTACATCATTTAAATATTGTTAATTTTATTTTAATTTTTTAAGATTTTATTTATTTGACAGAGAAAGAGAGAGAGAGAGAGAGAGAGAGAGAGAGAGAGATCACAAGTAGGCTGAGAGGCAGGCAGAGAGAGAGGAGGAAGTAGGCTCCTTGCCGAGCAGGGAGCCCAATGCGGGCCTCGATCCCAGGACCCTGAGATCATGACCTAAGCTGAAAGCAGAAGTTTTAACCCACTGAACCATCCAGGTGCCCAATATTGTTAATTTTACATCATATTATTTAAGTTATTAGATATCAAGGAAAATGGTAAACATCATCCAAGGACTTTACCTCCTCTTCTGGGGAAGGGGTTAGTGCATTTTCATTTGTACGTAGTATAATTGAATCATATTAGGTGGAATTATGACATTATTATTGTTTTTATTTGGAGGCTAGCTATGGTTTAAGGAGATGTATATTAATGCCATGTTGGCAAAAGTGGACTTGTGATGGCTAACTTTATGTGTTGACTGGCCACAGGGTGCCCAGATTAAACTATCTCTGGATGTGTCTGTGATAGTATTTCTGGATGAGCTTAGCATTTGAATCTATGGACTCAATAAAGTAGATTGACTTCTCTAATGTTGATGGGGATCAAAAATTCCATAGAGGGCCTGAAAACAACAAAAAGCAGAGGACGGAGGATGTGATTCTTTTTTCCTGCCTCACTATTTGAGTTGGGACATCTTATCTCATCATCTCCTGCCCTCAGACTGGGATTATGCCATTGGTTCTCAGGTCTTTAGACTTTGACTGAATTACCCAGACAATATTCCTATGTCTTCATCTTGCAGATGGCAGAAGATGGGACTTCTCAGTCTTCATAATTGTGTAAGGCAATACCTCATAATAACTCTCTCTCCATCTCTTAATATAGATAGACGAGATATAGATTATGCGGATATAAATATTGATAGGTATAGACCTAGATATATAGATATAAACATAGACAAAGATAGAGAGATAATACTTTATTTCTTCGGAGAATCTTATTAATATAGATTTTGTTACCAAAAGCACTTCCAGAGGAATAGAATCTTAAAAAATAAATTATCTGAATTGTCCCTGGAGTTTCTAGAATTAGCTCTCTGATTTGATTAGAAGACACTAATGGTGTTTTCAGTAGTAAATGGTGTTTTCAGAGCAGTGTTACTCCATGGTATGATGTGGCATTAAAGACAAATAAAATATCACCATTTAATATTTCTAATCAAATATTTATAAGAGTCAAGGATTTGGGTGCCCATGTGTACAATATCTGCAACATTTTTGTCAAACTAAGGAGTACAAAGAGATTGACTTCTTGTTCCAAATGTCTCTGGACAAAGTGAAGAAAGAAAAGATGACTTCAGGGACTTGAATTTCCACCTCAACTGTGACATAAATGACCTGAAATTTTCTATGTGCCATAAAAGAGACTCTCATTTCCAGTAGTGGTCAGAGCTGAGATTTCTGAAAACCAAACCCACAACCTCATTTTGTCAGGGGCTGAATTGTAGTGCAAATTAAATTATCTGCCTTGCAGGGTGCTTACTTTAAAAGTAAGGTCATTACTTGGGAAGAAATGATATCACGAAAGTTGGGATAATGACATGTGAGAAGATTCTGATGAAGCTGGAGACACAGAGCCCTTAAATTCTTAGAGTCTTCTTTGCAAGTAAGAATGGTCTTTACATTTCTGATATTAACCCTGCATTGTCTGAAGAAACTGTAAAGCTTCCTCTGAGGCAAATTTTCCTCTGTATCCACTCCCACCACCCTTTTGCCCTACACCTATAACTAGATTGAAGCCCCAGAAGGTCCCCAAAGTTGAATCTCCTTGAAGAAGGACCCCAATGAATTACCAAAAATGTATACTCTCAACCTTTATTCCATTCTTCCCTAGAGACCTAAAGCCTTTTACCAGAAAGACTGCATTATGGAAAATGAAATAATCAGAATTTCAGGGACTACTGGACACTGGCTCTGAATTGACACTAATTTCAGGAGACCAAAAATATTGCTGTGGTGTACCAATCAAAGTAGAGGTTTAAGAAGAACAGAATGATCATCCCTTATTTTTGAAAGGGTCTGATTTTTACCTCTTCTCCAAAGGGAGTTTAGTTGAATCTGAAATTACACAGTCTTAGAAAGAATGACCATATTGCTTGTTAATTTTGGCGCTTCACTGTTTTTCTTCCTAAGTTGTTTGGCTTTTGTTATTGTTTCTACTTTTTTTATATGGCTTTATTTTAAAATATATATGTTTAATATCCATGTTTTAAGAAGACTACTTCTTACTCAGTTTCCTCATCTCCAGGAAGATAAGATTGTATTATCTGATTTCTTCTTTTTCAGAAGATTTTATTTATTTATTGGACAGAGAGAGACACAGTGAGAGAGGGAAAACACAAGCAGGGGGAGTGGGCAAGGGAGAAGCAGGCTTCCCACCAAGCAGGGAGCCTGATGCGGGGCTCAATTCCCAGACCCTGGGATCCTGACTTGAGCCAAAGGCAGATGCTTAACCAACTGAGCCACCCAGGTGCCCCTATTATCTGATTTCTAAAGTCTTTTGCAGTTCTAAAAACACTATGATAATTATAATTTTATAGATATATTTTTTATTTACTATTCAGCATATTATATTATTATTTCTATAAATCATTCAACCTTTCAAGTAATTCAGTTCACAGAAAAAATATGTGGAAAAGACAATTGACTGGATTTTTTTAATTTTCACTTTTCAACAGGTTGTTGTATTTATATTATGCTGACACACTAAAAAGAAAGATCAGTACACACTAAAAAGAAAGATCAGTAAAAATAATTAAGTCAGGTAAAAAAAAGAACTGTTTTTCAGCAATCATATATATTTTATAATAGATATAACTATAGTATTATTCATATATAATTACTATATATGTATAATATCTACCTCAGTCTTACTAACTTTATAATATCTTTAATGTAAAAGTAATACATGCTAATGGAAGACAAATTTGAAATTACAGGTGAGCAAAAAGAAACCTAGAAAAAACCTATTTTAATTCTACCATCCAGGGATAACCATTATTATTTTACAGTGTCTTTTCTCTAATCCTTTTCTTTCTTTTATTTCTTACCCCTGGCATATATACTATACATGAAGTTCTGTTTTCTGGTTAATTATCTCAATATTTTATTATGGTGCTTTTCATGTGAATAAAATGAGATGCCATTCTTTTATACCTCTTTCATAAAAGTCCTTTGATAAATGTACCATTATTTAACCTATTTTTGATATTTTAGTTGGTCTCAATTTTGATTTTTACTTAGTCCCAATATCACTGTAATACATACTTTGAGAGAGCTGAAAAAAGTTCTGATATTTATCTTCTGGCTTTAAACTACCACTTTAGTCTACATAGAATCTATTTAAGTATAAAATATGAAGAATGTATATATTATATAGACATAGAAATATCCTAATATATATAATACATATAACCTAAATGACAATTTATTCTAACATACTTGACTGAATAGTAACTCTTTTTCATTCCAATTTGATATGCTTTATTTATCACATACTAAATAATTATCCTCTCTTTGTCCCTCTATAATTGCTATTTTGTTCAATCAATCTGAATGCTCATACTTACACTGGTATCACACAATTTTTATACAGCTTTATGTCAACTGAATTTACATTGTGTAGGCAATTTCTATAATTGTTGGTGTATATGTTGCAGCAAGAAAAATTAAACATGATAAACAGTTCATACATATGATATGTGAGAGTCAAGATCAGTAATGTCCTGACAGATGCACAGATAGTTAGCAAATTCATTTGCTTTAATTCACTTTGATGTGGCATTTTTACTGATGCTTTTTGTACTAGCGTGTGACTTGGGCTGCTGCTTACAATTAAGAATGACAAGCAAGAAGAGTCTCCCTAGTTAAAGATATGTGGTCCTCTGGAGATAACTCTGATGGTGAATTGAAACCCAGTAAGTCAAGAACACGGTATTTTACTCACTAGTTATTCCAAGGGTTATTTGAGGAAGTAGAAATCTTTAAATGTTTTTGTGTGAGTGTTTTTCCTGGTTTTGGAACACAATAAATCCTGAGTATTCTTTACTTTGGTTCAAAAGTGTAGCATCAAAGACACTCAGAAATATTGAATGAAAGGCATTATTTTCAATCTTGCCATTCTATCATTAATAATAGAACACCATGAGGTAGATAATAAAAATGGAATAATATCATAATTCCATTACTCCATTAAGCAAAAAGATACAGTGATTAAATAATTGAAGTTTTTGCTCCTCAAACATGACAATAAAGCAAAGATCTAATAAAATATTAACTTAACCTCTTTATCCATAGGGCAAATCTCAACTACAATATAACTTCAATTTTTTTTCACTAAAAAATCAGGTCTTGAACCTAATTATGGCTTATAAATATGATTTAAAAATGCATTTTTAGTCTCTTAGATCCCAGCAAAACTGTGTTCAATGACAAAGAGAGAGCAAAGGAGAGAATAATAAAGAAAAAATCAGAAAACTTACAATTTCACTTGAAAAATTGGAGAAACATGGGTAATGTTCTATCTTTCACCGAACTAGATGATTGTGTATACATTTTTATATTGATTTTCTTAAATATAAAATGGTCTATTGTAAACCATTTCAGGTTTAAAACTCTGTCTCTTATTTTCCATTCAAGCCTGTAGAATTTTTCTCTTACAGCTCACTGGGGATTTAGTCAAGGTACAAATTCATTCAAAAAGAGTATATTCATCAAGAATATCATTAGACAAAGTATAAAAAGCAGACAATGAATCACAGTTACACAAATTATAGTTATGCTTTCTAGGAATAAACAGAAACATTAAATAATTTAATATAACTAGCCATGTGTGGGATCATAAAGTCGCACATTGATATTTCTCATTATACATAGCAGAATCCAAAAAAAATATTTTTCTTGAACATTTGGCTTTGGACTCTTGACTGAGGAACTTCAGTTCATAAGTAATCCATCTTTGTTATAAAGCAGTTGTTTTGTGTTTATCTTAGTCTATTGATAGTCATGCTATTGATTAAGAATACCTGAGGTAGACATCTGTGGGATTCCCCCCACAGATATTTTCCCAACCAGAGTTAATTCTGTGGCTGAAAAGGCCTTTGTGTTTCCTATTATGATTATAAGGCAAACATCAGGGAAAAAAAAGTCAGAGACTTTTGGGAAAAACAAAAAATGGTCTATTACTCACAGAGGCTGGAGCATACGTGGCACACCCAAAAATCATACGGCCAAGACCCTGGGAGAGAGAGAAAGAGAACAGTGAATGGACCTGCAGGTCTGCCTTTATTGGGCTCCAAGGGATATCTAGGACTTCATATATTCACTCTTTATTGATGAACTTAAAGCATAAGAGTGAAAATTAGGGCCCAGGATGAGAAAAACAAGGTTATTCAAGCAGTCCATTATCTAAGCTACCCAGGAATTTCTAAAAGGGGAACTTCATGGATGAGGCAGACTGGTTTATCTAGTTGTTTTATTAGTAGCTGTGTCACAAAGCTGGCATTATGTTTACTCAAGATGGCTGTCTCTGAAATGGATGCTTTGAAAATCAAAAGCTTAATATCAGGAACTAACACTAAATTAAAAAAACTTAATGTCAGGTAATTATACTACAGTAGTTATACTAATGAGGCAATGTCACCTTTGCAGAATAGGTATTGAATACAAAGCAAAAGAAGTATATTGGCATTTTCAGGACCCCTGTCATTCTCCTCTTCATTCCATAATTTCTATTACCTACTGAAATTCACTCTAAAACCAATTTTTCTCATGTATTCCACTGCTAACTCTCTTTTGTTGTCTCCTGATTGCCTAGAGAATAAAGTTCAAACTCATCTTGATAGTATATAGTATATACTCCAATGCAATGAAATATTTTTAATTACCTAATAATCCATTTGCTTTCATGCATTTATGTCATCTTCTGGCTGTTCTGTTTGTACAAAATGTCATTTTTCCTCTTTAGCCTTGATCAAATTCAAATTAGGTTCAGACAACTTTTCTATTCATATGTTAAAGTTTATTTAACTTCTTGATCAAAACTAAAACCCTTTGCTTGTACTATCATATTGTCTGCTTTATACTTCTATATTGAATTGAGTGCATCATAATCTAAATTTGTTATAACTTGTCATGCCCATGCCTGCACAAGCCACAGTATTGTGAGCACATTGGGAAATGGACCACAATGCATTCATCTTATCTCTCTGTAAACAAATGTAGATTGTTATATGTAGAAGGAAATTATGATTGTTAAGTAAACTTTAAAGTTTATAATAAAAGCAGTTCTCATTACAATATGTCAGACTATGATATATGATAAAATAAAACAACCTTCTACTTAACCCAAGTGTCATTATTATGAAAGAAATCACAGTTACTAAAGATTGGGGATTGTAATTCCTCATATAAGATTGTAAGCATAAAACATGTTATACAACATTCTTGTAACATCAGGACATATCTCAGTATTCAGAAGATAGTAGATAATAATATAGTAGATAGTAGAAAGTCTAAAGGTAGTAGGTACATTAAGATAGAAGGTAGTAAATAAATAATTGCTGGTAATTGGAATGTGCACTATGGTAAACTGATTCAAGTGTTCATATTTCTCCATTCAATTTGAGGAAAAATAAACTTTAAGAAACAATAAAAGCACATGTACTTGCTAAATTAAATAAATCAGGGCGCCTGGGTGGCTCAGTGGGTTAAAGCCTCTGCTTTCGGCTCAGGTCATGATCTCAGGGTCCTGGGATCGAGGCCCGCATCGGGCTCTCTGCTCAGCGGGGAGCCTGCTTCCTCCTCTCCCTGTCTCTCTGCCTGCCTCTCTGCCTACTTGTAATCTCTCTCTCTCTGTGTCAAATAAATAAATAAAATCTTTAAAAATAATAAATTAAATAAATCACCTAGACGACATAATCAGATTATGTTTGCCAAAAGTGGTCATCTCCTCAAACATTAAAATAATGAGACTATATCAGCATATGATATGAGACATAAAAATCATTGTAGGTAATTATAACAAAATGAGATTTAATGCAGGGAACTAAATGCTTAAAACCATCGAAAGGTTTTGTGGAGTGTCAGTAACTTTCAGATTCACTATTGCAGATATAGTCAGGAAACTGTAAGGGAACAACTGAAAAAGTCACATTTCCCCTGCAGCTCTGACATAAACGATTTATAGGAAAGATGGAGTCTGGTTGACTATGATAATTAGTTATTTCTGATGAATCCATCATCAGCAATTTCTGTCTCCTGCAGTAAAGCCAAATTGCTTCTACCTCCTTCTGTTTTCTAAGTCTCTTTCTGACACATTTTATTGGCAAGATCTAAACTGTATCAAGAACCCTAATGGCAAAGATGTGAAAATAGTTCCTTCCTGCCAGTAGTCAGTTCTTGCATAATAATGTACGGACAATTGTGTAAAACCCCTCAAATTTGAAGCAATGAGAATAGAAGCATCTTTTCTTATAGTTTTACTAAACACTAAATAGAAGTTTCAGATCTCTTTCTTTCACTCAATCCTTTCTACCATTCTCACCCACATATTATCTTCAATTTTCTCCATGAACTAAGTCATTTGTTAGATCAATATATGTAAACCCTAGCTACTGATTTTCTCAGCAAAGTAGTGACTATGTAAGACTCCTTTACAGAGAAGGAAAAAAGCTTTCATAAAAAAAGATAAAAAAGGTTAAAAAATATGAAAAAGGACATCTCTCATTAAAAAAAAGTGTCCTTCAGTTTCAGCATGCCAGTAATGAAGATCTACCACTGGTAATTCTTCAATCAGTTCTATTCATATACTATGTACTCATCAGTCTATCACAAACTGGAAGGTCATTAAATCACATGGACATCCAATGATCTAAACATCAGTACAGTTGCTTTGTATACATATAAAATGTTTTATCATTTCTATGTAATTTGGATGTTTGTTCACCTTTATTTACAAATAGTTTCTGTTAGTCTTTACAGTAATGGTATAAGAAAATATAATATTGCCTTCCTTTCATTTGCCATAACTCTGGTTGGGTTTCCAAAAATAAAGGATTACAGAAATAAAAGTTAAGCTCAGCGTTCTCCAGGTTAATCAAATGAATAGAATTTACTTATGCTGAAAATTCTTTTTGATTATGAGCAGGCTTTATGGGAAAATTCTAGAGTACCTATTATTCTCCTGTTCATTGAATAAATTCCAATAATATTCATCATATGGTGGCTGGAAGTAGGCTTTCTGCGGGTGAATATTTAAAGTCTTACAGAGTTGTACTCAAATGGACAGTGTTGTATGGCTTCATCTTTCCACTTACAGCTCAGTACACTGAGGAAAACATATATTGCATTACTGCCTAGTTTCCTCAAAGCAAAACAGCTTTTACACAGGAAAAATAAAAAGTACGGTGTGTGTGTGTTTGTGTGTGTGTGTATGTGTGTGTGTGTGTGTGTGTGTGCTTCAGTTTTATATTTCAAGTCAATTCCTTTCTCGAAAACAACTAAAATAAATCAGGGAGCTATAGACTTTAGTTTATGTAATGCTCTAATCTTGGGAAACACTGTTTACTAATTCATATAATAATAACTCTTTATTATAATTACATGCTGCAGCCCATGCTTTCCTATCATATCAGGTGTTGTTGCCGAAGAGGATACAGAGTATCTTCCATTAGCACTGAAATAAATATAAGCAGTCCAATTGGAAAAAAATAGCTACTAAACCATTAGCTATTTTTTACAGCACATGCTTAGTAAGCAGTGCCAGTCTCTAGATATTGTATTCACTACAAAAGCAACACAATGTACAAAAATATTTTCATAATGAAAATATAATTATAGAAATGTAAGGTGATAAGAAGATAATATCAGGAAGTTAAAAATAAATACCATTTTCAACTTAGCACATCCATTTGTGCACACAGGCACACATCTTTAACACAAGAAAAGAGATATAAGATCCGTGACCAAAGGTTTTAGGAACAACATATCTTTTGTTTAAGAAGAGATCCATGAATGGATATAAAGATCAGAAATAGTCCTAGTGCTTAAGGTTTACTGCCTAATGGGAGAGCTAAGTCCTATCTATACTGATAAATTTATAAAATGATGAACATTCAACAAACCCAACCATAACAGTAAAAGCATATACACAATGGAATACTATGGAGCTATCAAAAGAAACAAAATCTTGCCATTTGCAACGACATGGATGGAACTGGAGGGTATTATGCTGAGTGAAATAAGTCAATCAGAGAAAGACAATTATCATATGATCTCTCTGATATGAGGAACTT
>LNAC01001566.1:125629-146409 GCA_002007465.1 Ailurus styani
TGTAAGCCTGATGATTCACAGACCTGTACCCCTTGGGCAAAGAATAAAAATTAAAAAAAATGCAAAATGCAAAAAAAAAAAAAGACCAATAGAACAAGAAGTGCAAATTTTTTTTAATCTGGAAAGGTTATATTATTGTTGTTTAAAAATATCTGTGAATATTTAAGTAAAATATGAATACACAATATACAATATTTAGTTGGTACACAAATTATAAGCATATTGTAGATAAATTTTCACAAAGTGAATATATGTATAACCATCATTTGGGCCAAGCAATATAATATTTTCAGCAGCACTGAAGCACTTTTTTTTTAAGATTTTATTTATTTATTTGACAGAGAGAGGGAGATCACAAGTAAGCTGAGAAGCAGGCAGAGAGAGAGGAGGAAGCAGGCTCCTTGCTGAGTAGGGAGCCCAATGCGGGCCTCGATCCCAGGACCCTGAGATCATGACCTGAGCCGAAGGCAGAGGCTTTAACCCACTGAGCCACCCAGGCGCCCAGCAGCACTTTCACACAAGGATGACTATTATCCTGACTTTCAGCATCATAAATTAATAATTCTTTTTTAACTTTATATACACTTATATACATATAGTAGAATGGATACATAAGCTTTAGTATATTTGAACAATGAAAACTATGCAATAATGAGAATGAACACAATAGGAATGAAATGGAAATCCTTGGCTATTGACCATTCATATGGTAAACCATACTAGCTATTGCCAAATACTTTTCCTAAGTGTGTATACCAACTTATTCTCCCATCAGAATTTTATTGGAAGTCAGGCTGCTTTACATCCTCACCAAAACTTGGTATTATCTGTTTTTAAAAATTTGGCCTATTTTGGTGGGTATTTAATAGTTTTTCAATCTAATTTTACTAGCATTCTTTTGATGACTAATTAATATTGAGTACATGTTAATATGTTTTTTAAAGATTTGAAATCATCCGTAGTGAAAAACCTGTTCAAGTTAGATTATCAATCTTATTAAACTGATTTGAAGAGGTTCATTATAAACTTTTGAAGAAAATAATTTCTTGGATATATGTATTGTTTTTTTAAGCAGAGCAAACATTGATCTACTGCACAATTTTCCATCATACCTCTTCTATCACTTTCTTTCTATATGTGCTGCCAACTATGAGTCCTATACTATCCTCACATAGGTATTAAAGAAATTCATGCCATCCCAATTTGTTTGTATGCTTCCAGGACTTTGTTCTTTTAATTTCATTTTGTATACCTTTACAATCTTAGTCCTAATAAAATCTCATTTTAATCATTGCACTTTAAAGCTTAAGAATTTATAAGGATTGTGTTTTCAAAAGGGTAAGAAATTTTATTAACAGAAATTCTTGTGAGGAAAAACAAAGGACAGGAAGCTAGAGAAGAAGGAAAAAGCTGTTATTCTATTCAGCAGGTCTGGCTTCTGTGCAGAAAAGACCTAGGAAGAGTCTCAGACTATCGAACAGTTTTAAGAATATTTAAGTCAATATTGATAAGGAATTCTGAGACCAAAGTTGCTCCGTGAGATTAGTCCTATATCTGATAGGAATGGATCTGCCTTAGTATAACTATGGCTCTGTCATTTACTGGCAACTGCTCTTGGGAAGCCTAGCCTTAGGTAAACATGGTGGTAGATTTAAAACACAGCACCTGGTGTCTTCTGACAATTATACTCGCTACATCAGATATGAGGGCTGCACATTTTGTTCACCACAAAATCTCATCATAAATAACCTGAATAGCCACAGATCCCTAACATTTCATAGTTTTACCCCAATTACTTTTATAAAGCTTATCACATACTACCCCTTTATACAAAATTATTGTTTCAGGGTTTACTATGCCTTTCTCTTATTCCTCATGTCCTTAAATGCCACTTTTAAGTACTGCTTCTCTATTGTATGTTTTATTCATTGACTATAATATTCTTGCATTGTACTTTCACTTATGAAAAGTTAACTCTTTTATCAGTACCCTGCTCAAATTCCATCTCCCCTGTTATCGCATTAAGCAAATGATCTTTACTTTTTCTAAATTCATCTAGCATTTATATTCCAAATCTTTTAGTCTCTGATTTCCTATTGTTGTGTCAGTGTGTTACTATGCTAGTACATAATTTCCTTAGCATATATAAATCATCTGAGAAAAAAATTAGAGGGTTATATCTTCTACACCATTTTCATGTTCTAGGAATTAGAACTCCTCAGATGGAAACTCTTAGTACCCTGCATGTCTTCTATAATGGCATTTAACAAACTGCATTAGATTTTTTAAAAAGATTTTTTATTTATTTGACAGAGAGAGAGAGAGATTACAAGTAGGAAGAGAGGCAGGCAGAGAGAGAGAGGAGGGAGCAGGCTCCCTGCCAAGCAGAGAGCCCAATACGGGGCTCGATCCCAGGACCCTGAGATCATGACCTGTGCTGAAGGCAGAGGCTTTAACCCAGTGAGCCACCAAGGCACCCCAAACTGCATTAGATTTATTTGATGCTTGATCTATTAGAGTAACTATCATACATAACATGATCCAACTATATTTATTGAATAGATTTCTGAATAGTTCTTGAAAATATTTTATTTGTTTATTTAGAAAGAGTGCAGAGCAAGATAGATAGAACATGAGTGTGGTGGGTGGAGGGGCAGATAGAGGGAGAAGCAGACTCCTCACTGAGCAGGAAGCCTGACACAGGACTCCATCCCAGGACCCTGGTATCATAACCTGAGCTGAAGGCAGACACTTAACCAACTGAGCCACCCAGGTGCCCCTGAATAGTTCTTACTCTGTAGTTATTATTTCCTTCTCTATATGTTTTATGTTTTAGTAATATACATTCTGTTGTGACTTAATTTTTCTCAGATTTACAATTTATTCATTTCCCAGCATATTGGAATATCATTAAACACTGGAATGTGACTTTATTGATAAAACCTACATCTTAAAGCTGTCTATTTTTATTGTCATGCTTTCAATGCAATTGATTATAGAGATATCTGATTTTTACATACCTTTTTCAGATTGTTGTCAAAGTACTAACACTAGTGAAATTTGTACTTTGTATTTGTTAAGGCAGGAAGTGACAAGTGACTTAATAAAAACTATTATAGTGCATGAATTTTGAATATTTCCCATTGTGTTATAATAAGAATATAAAATATATAGTATTATATAAATATTATAGAATATAGATTAAGAATATAAATATATATTATATAAAAAGACTATAAATCATCCCTACTTACTAAAGTAAATATAGTCCAGAAAATTTCCAAATTTTACTTTAAAAATTCACTAATGATATGTACTATAATGCTATGATAAATCAACAATAATGTCAGTAATAATTACATTTGCTTAAATACAAAAGGTTATCATTAATGAGAGCATGAAAACAAAAATAAAATAGACAAAAAACTCAGCACATTTCCATTTCCATAGCCCAAGATAAAATGAAATTTCCCTTTCCTTTCGCAAGACCTTTTATAGCTCAAATCCCTGATGTGACTTCTGAAATATCATTTTTTAAAAAGATTTTTTTTATTTGACAGAGACAGAGGCAGTGAGAGAGGGAACACAAGCAGGGGGAGTGGAAGAGGGATAAGCAGGCTTCCTGCTGAGCAGGGAGCCTGATGCAGGGCTTGATCCCAGGACCCCAGGACCACAACCTGAGCCAAAGGCAGACGCTTAATGACTGAGCCACCCAGGAGCCTCTGAATTATCATTTTTAAAAATTTATTTATTTTTTATTATTAACATATAATGTATTATTTGCCCCAGAGGTACAGGTCTGTGAATCATCAGGCTTACACATTTCACAGCACTCACCATAGCATATACCCTCCCCAATATCCATAACCCAGACACCTTATCCCATTTGACTATAGTAAAGATAATGTAATCAAATCATTACAATCCAGTCAACATCCTCTGAGTTATTTTCATTTCAAAGGATGAAAAACGAAACTCTGTACATGAATAAATATTTAGCAAAGTTGAACACAAAATTGTATATGATGAAATCCAAACATAATTAAATTTATAAACATTCTTTAGCTACAGCTTTCTTTTTCTTAAGATTTTATTTATTTATTTGACACAGAAAGAGATCACAAGTAGGCAGAGAGGAAGGCAGAGGGAGAGGGGGAAGCAGGATCCCCACCAAGCAGGGAGCCAAATGCAGGGCTAGATCCCAGGACCCCGAGATCATGACCTGAGCCAAAGGCAGAGGCCTAACCCGCTGAGCCACCCAGGCACCCCCAGCTATAGCTTTCTTGAAGAAAGCATAACATCAACCCTGTGCTATCATTTTAAAATTTGACTGAAGGGGAACCTGGGTGGCTCAGTTGGTTAAGCCTTAGACCCAAATCATGATCTGGGTGTCCTGGGATCGAGCCCCACTTGGGGATCTCTGCTCAACTGGGAGCCTACTTCTTTCTCTCATTCTGCCTCTCCCTCCTACTTGTGCTCTTTCTGTTTCTCAAATAAATAAATAAAATCTTTACAAAAATTAAAAAATAGATTTTGACTGGATAATAATTTGACTGAAAATTAAAACATGTCTGATTATATGATTATGGACATGGAAAAAGTTCATTAAAAATATGGGGAAACTATATCTCTCTGATGAACAAAATGCATCTTTTCTATAGTGAGGTAGGCAGAATAATTTTTCCCCTAAAATGCCTAATTCTTACTCTCTGGAGCTTATAAGTACATTAGGTAATTGCAGTTGCAGGTGGAATTAAGGTTGTTAATCAACTGACTTTGAGAGGAGGATATTATACTGGGTTATCTAAGTGGGGCAATGTAAACTCAAATATCCTTATTTGTAAAGGTAGGAAGCTGGAAAGTCAGAGCAATATAATGTGAGGAAGACACAACTGACCACTGCTTATTTTGAAGATGGAAAGTGAACCATGAAACAAAGAATGCAGACAGCCTCCAGAAGCTGAAAAGGATAAAGAAACAGATTCTCTCCATAATGGTTTGGTTGTAGCCCCCTGAAAGATATGTATATGTAAAATCCCTGGATAATGTGGAAACTCAATGTTACCTTATTTGGAAAAAGGAACTTTTTCAAATGTAATTAAGCTAAGGATATTTTTTTTTAATTTTAATTTTCAGTGATCCAAGATTCATTGTTTATGCAACAGACCTAGTGCTCCATGCAATACATGCCCTCCTTAATATCAACCACTAGGCTCACCCATCCCGCCTCCTCCCTCCTCTCCATAACCCTCAGCTTGTTTCTCAGAGTCCAAAGTCTCTCATGGTTCATCTTGAGATCATCCTGGGTTATTTGAGTGAGTCCCAAATCCAATGATTAATGTCCTTACAAAATAAAGGAACAGCGAGATTTGTGACAGACAAAAGAAGCAAAGGAAAGGAGAAATCAATTTAAGATGAAGGCAGAGATTGGAGTGATATGGAAACAAACCAAAGAACATGTGAAGGTACCAGAAGATGGAAGAGGCAAGAAAGGATTCTCCCTTAGAGCCTCCAAAGAGAGTGTTGCTTCTGACATAGATTGTCCTTTCATTTTATTGATATTTTTTTCATTGCAAAAGTGTTTTAGTTTGATATGGTTCCACTTGTTTATTTTTACTTTTGTTGCCTTTACCTTTATTATTGTTGCCTTGTCATAGCCAAAGTATCATTTCCAAGACCCATGTAAAGGAGCTTACCATCTATGTATTCTTGGAATCTTATGGTTTCAGATAGTATATTGAAGTCTTCAATCCATTTTAAATTAATTTTGTGAGTATTGTAAGATAGGAGTATGTTTTTATTCTTCTACATGTAAGTATGTAATTCTCTTAGCACCACTTATTGAAGAATCTTTATTTTCTTTGTTGAGTATTCTTGGTTCTCTTTTCAAATACCAGTTGACCATATATGCATGGATTTATTTTTGGGCTTTCTATTTTGTTCCATTAGTCCACATGTTTGTTTTTTTTTATTTTTATTTTTATTTTTTTATTTTTATTTATTTATTTATTTTGACAGAGCGAGAGAGATCACAAGTAGGCAGAGAGGCAGGCAGAGAGAGAGAGGAGGAAGCAGGCTCTCCGCCGAGCAGAGAGCCCGATATGGGCCTCGATCCCAGGACCCTGAGATCATGACCTGAGCCGAAGGCAGAGGCTTTAACCCACTGAGCCACCCAGGCGCCCCACATGTTTGTTTTTATGCTAGTATCATATTGCTTTGATTACTTTGACTTTATAATATAGTTTGAAGTCAGAAAGTTAAATGCCTCACTGTTTCACTTTGAATTATTTTAATTGCTATATCTTCAAGTTCCCTATTTTTTATTTTATTTGTAATATCTAAACTGCATAATCCCATATAGTTATTTTTTCATTCATACATTGCATTTGTCATCTTTTGAAGTTTTATTTTGGTGATTCTATGTATTTCAAATGTCTATTTAACATACTCAGTCTTTTCCCTACTTTCTTGAACATATGGAATATAGTCTTACTAATCATTTTAATGTTTTATATTAATTCTATCATTTCCATCCTTTTTGAGACTGTTTTTATTAAGTTATATATTTCTCTTTTTGGTATAATATCTCCCTGTTTCTATTTACGCACTGTAACTTTTTACTGAATGTCTGTCATTCTTCTTTTTTTTTTTTTTTTTGCTGTTGAGTACTAGATACCATTGGATTCCTATAAATATTGTTTAGGTTTTTTTGGCATAATTATTTCACTTGGAAATAGTTTATCTAGGAATGATTTCACCTCCCTACTGAAACAATGCCCTCTTGAGTATTCTTTCTGATGCTTCATACATTATGAGGTTTCCAACTCTGGCTTGTGGGCACAAGAATTATTCCTGATGGTTATGTTTGCCTCCTCCATTGACATAGCTAGATAATTATCAAATTATTCTGAACACCCAGAAAATTGAACTAAGGACTGAGATAACACTCAGTCACCAATAACAATTAGAGGGAGAAAAGAGACCACATCTTAGAAGGTAGAAGATGCAGAGAAGCAATCTGGGGGAGTGAGAGAAAAATCATGGGTGCTGTGGAGGTGAGAGAGGGAGAGAGGTCTGATCATGGAGTCATGGAGAGAGGGGAGAGAGAGAGAGAGATAGCAGCACATAGGGGATTATACAAGAAAAATACTTCCCATAAACCAGTGACTTGGAAAACTAGAAGAGCTGATTATTGCAAGTTTTTACAAGAAGTGGAGCTGATAGTCCTAAATTTCTGAACTCTGTGCCATCCCCAGGGCTGAGCTTTTGGGCATAGCATAGCACTGCTCCCGTGGAGGAGGAAAGCAGAGGCATGCACTGAGGATTCCCTGGGTCATGCTCAGAGAGACAGTTCCCCTTCTTGTAGTGTATTTGGGAGAGGTGACACTTCCTCTCAAGGGACAACAGAGGAAGCAGGTATCATTGAACTGCCCTGTTCACTAGGGACAGAGATGCCTGCTAAGAGCAGTTAACCCAAATGCCAGCTTTTTGTTGCACTTTACCATAAAATCTAAGCCCCTGTGTGGTCATCTGACTGCTTTTCTTGGATAAACCAGTACCAGTCACAGCTGAGTGAGACCCTCATCCAGAGGATCAGTGAGGGTTCATTCCTTGCTGGGTCTCTAAAATCTGGCGTTTTGAAATCCAGCTGCATATCTAGATTAAACACAGAAGTACTGCACCACCAGTCAGGCAGATGGCTCATACACAGGCAGGGTGAAGGCAGGTATCTGACAGAAGCCTTGGAAAGAAGAGGAGATATTGTTGGCTCTTCTGGCAAGGTTTCCTGGACACTGGAATGCATGAACTCCCCTCTCTGGGGCAGAGAGTGGGCTTATGCCAATTATACCCTTGCCCATCAGCAGGGCTGGACTTCAGTGTGTGGCATGGCATACCAAAATGGAGGCTTGAGCTGCTTATACCAAGCTCTTACCCTGTGCTTTCTTCAAGGGCCTTTTTCAGTAGGGCAAGTGTAATTAAGAGCCAGAGAAGCAGCAGGATCCACCCTGAGAAGACCAGCATAAACCTCCTGCATGCATCAGGTCTACTGATCATAGAATCCTGAAAATCTTCAGCTCTAGTGGAAATAGGATGAGGCACAGGTTTTTCTAACATACAAAAGATGGAGTCTTAGACAAACTGCTAAGACAGAATAATTTATTCAAAAAGAAAGAACAAGATGCCAAGGCCTGGGAGCTAATTAAAATAGATATAAGTGATGTGACTGAATCAGAATTTAATACAACAATCATAAGGATACCAGCTGGGCTTGAGAAAAGCATAGAAGAAACCACAGAGACCCTTACAGCACAGATAAAAGACTTAAAACTAGTCAGTTTGAAAAAAAAATGCTATAACCAAGATGCAAAGCTGACTGGATATAGTAACTACAAAAATGGAAGAAACAGAGGAATGAATAAGTGATAAAGAAGATAAAATTATGGAAAAGAATGAAGCTGAGAATAAGAGGGAAAGAAAAGTATTGGATCTTGAATATAGACTTAGGGAACTTTGCAACTCCATAAAGTATAATAACATTCATATTATAAGCATCCTAGAAGAAGATGAAAGGGAAAAAGGGGGCAGAAGGTTTACCTAAGCAAATTATAGAAGAAAACTTCCCTAATCTGGGGGAGGGAAACAGACATCCAAATACAGGTGGAACAGAAAACTCCCATCAAATCAACAAAAGTAGGCCAAAACCAAGACATATTATAGTAAAATAAAAAATATATATACAGAGATAAGGAAAGAATCCTGAAGGCAGCAAGGGAAAAGAAACCCCTAACCTAAAGGGAAGACAAATCAGGTTAGCAGCAGATCTCTCCACAGAAATTTGGCAGACCAAAAGACAGTGGTGTGATATATTCAAAGTGCTAAATGAGAAACATATGCAGCCAAGAATACTTTATACAGCAAGGTTGTCATTCAGAATAGAAGGAGAGATAAAGAGTTTTCAAACAAACAAACAAAATACTGAAGGAGTTTGTGACCACTAAACCATCCCTGCAAGAAATATTTAAGGGAACTGTTTGAGTGGGAAAGTAAGACTGAAAGCCACAAAGACTAGAAAGGAACAGAGAAAAATCTCTAGGAACACTGATTTTATAGGTAATACAAGGGCACTAAGTTTTTATCCATCAATAATCACTGTGAATGTAAATGGACTAAATGTTCCAATCAAAAGACATAGGGTATCAGAATGGATAGAAAACCAAGACCGATCTATATGCCGCTTACAAGGGACTCATTCTAGACCTAAAGACAACTTCAGATTGCAAGTGAGGGGATAGAGAACCATTTATCATGGTAACAGAAGTGAAAAGAATACTGGAGTAGCTATACTTATATCACACAAACTAGATTTTAAACCAGACTGTAATAAAATAGGAAGGGTACTATATCATAATAAAGGTATTTATCCAACAAGAAGATCTAACAAATATGTTTATGCCCCCAACATGGGAGCACACAAATATATAAATTAATAATAAACATAAAGAAACTCGTTGATAATAATACAACAATAATAGGGGATTTTAATAACCCACTTACAGCAATGGATAGATCATATAAGCAGAAATTCAACAAGGAAACAATGGCTTTGAATGACACACTGGACCAGATGGACTTAACAGATATATTCAGAACATTTCATCCAGGGGAGCCTGAGAGGCTCAGTTTGTTAAGCATCTGCCTTTGGCTCAGGTCCAATACTAGGGTCCTGAGATCAAGTTCTATGTCAGGCTCCCTGCTCAACAGGGAGTCTGGTTCTCCTTTTCCCTCTGCCTCTCCACATGGCTTTCACTCTCATTCTCTCTCTCTCAAATAAATAAATAAAATCTTTAAAAAAGGACATTTCATCCTAAAGCAGTAGAGTACACATTCTTTTCGTGCACATGGAACATTCTCCAGAATAGATTATGTACTGGGTCACAAATCATCCCTCAACAAGTAAAAAAAGATTAAGGTCATACCATACATATTTTCAGACCACAATGGTATAAAACTTAAAGTCAACCAAAATAAAAACTTTAGAAAAACTACAAATACATGCAAGTTAAAGTACATCCTACTAAAGAAAGATTGGGATAACTGGGAAATTAAAAAAGAAATAAAAAAAAACCCAAGTAGAAGTAAATGAAAATGAAAACATGACAGTCCAGAAACTTCGGGATGCATCAAAGGTGGTGGTATGATGGAAATATATGGAAATATGAGCCTACCTAAAGAACCATGAAAAGTTTCAAATACAGTACCTAATCTTACACCAAAGGAGCTAGAAAAGGAAGAGCAAACGAAGTCTAAAACCAGCAGCATAAGGGAAATAATAAAAAAATACAGCAGAAATAAATTTTATGGAAACAAACAAACAAAAACCAGAAGAGATCAATGAAACTAAGAGTTGGTTCTTTGAAAGAATTAATATTTTTTTATCATGTTATGTGAGTCACCATAAAATACATCATTAGTTTTCAATGCAGTGTTCCAAGATTCATTGTTTATGTACAATATCCAGTGCTCTATGCAATATGTCCTTTTCTTAATACCCAGGCTCATCCATCCCCCCACCCCCTCACTTCTAAAACCCTCAGTTTGTTTCTCAGAGTCCATAGCCTAAGAAATGCAAAAAAAGAGGAATTAATAAAAGTGATGAACCCCTAGCTAGACTTACTAAAAAGAAAAGAGAAAGAACCCAAATAAAATCACAAATGAAAAAGGAGAAATCACAACCAACACCAAAGAAATACAATTATAAGAAAATATTATGAAAAATTACATACCAACAGGGCGCCTGGGTGGCTCAGTGGGTTAGGGCCGCTGCCTTCGGCTCAGGTCATGATCCCAGGGTCCTGGGATCGAGGCCCACATCGGGCTCTCTGCTCCGCAGGGAGCCTGCTTCCTCCTCTCTCCTCTCTCTGCCTGCCTCTCTGCCTACTTGTAATCTCTCTCTCTGTGTCAAATGAATAAATAAAATCTTTAAAAAAAAAAAAAAAAAAAAAAAAAGAAAAAAGAAAAATTACATACCAACAAACTGGGAATCCTGGAAGAAATGGACAAATTCCTAGAAACATACAAACTACCTAAACTGAAACAGAAAGAAAGAAAAAAAAATTTGAACAAACCCATAAACAGCAAAAAAATAAAAAAATAAAAAAATAAAGTAATCAGTAATAAAAAATCTCCCAACAAACAAAAGTCCAGGGCCAGATCACTTTTCAGGGGAATTCTACCAGACATTTAAAGAAGAGTTAAAACCTGTTTTTCTCAAACTGTTCCAAAAAATAGAAACAGAAGGAAAATTTTCAAACTCATTCTACAAGGTCAGCATTACTTTGATTCCAAAAGCAGAGAAAAACCCCATTATAAAGAAAAAATACAGGTGAACAATATCCCTGATGAACATGGATGCAAAAATTCTTAACAAGATAACAGCAAATCTAATCCAGCAGTATATTAAAAGAATTATTCACCAGGATCAAGTGGGATTTATTCCTGGACCACAGTGATGTCTCAATATTCTTAGGTCAATCAATGTGGTACACCACAGTAATAAAAATAAGCATATGAACCATATAAACTTCTCAATAGATAAAGAAAAACCATTTTACAAAATACAGCATCCATTCCTGTAAAAAATCCTCAATAAGGTAGGGATAGAGGGAATATACCACAAGATCATAAAGGCCATATATGAAAAACATACAACTAAAATCATTCTCAGTGAAGAAAAACTGAGAGCTTTTCCTCTAAGTTCAGGAACAATACAGGGATGCACATTCTCACCATGTTATTTATCGTAGTACCAGAAGTATTAGCCTCAGAAATCAGACAACAAAAAAGAATAAAAGGAATCCAAATCAGCAAGGAAGAGGTAAAACTTTCATTCTTTGCAGACGATATGAGACTATGATATTCTACATAGAAAACCCAAAAGACTCCACTAAAAAATTGCTAGAATTCAGCAAAGTAGCAGGATACAAAATCAATGTATGGAAAGCTGTTGCATTTCTATACAGCAATAATGAAGCAGCAGAAAAGGAAATCAGGGAATCAATCCGATTTACAATTGCTCCGAACATCAGAAGATTCTTAAGAATAAGGCCAAACAAAGAGGTAAAAGATCTATACGATGATCTATACACTGAAAACTATAGAACACTTATGAAAGAAATTGGAGATGGCACAAAGAAATGGAAAAACAATCCATGCTCATGGATTGGAAGAACACATATTTTTAAAATATATATACTACTAAAAACCATCTACACATTTAATTCAATCCTTATCAAAATACCACTAGCATTTTTCACAGAGCTATAACAAACAATTCCAAAATTTGTATGGAACCACAGGAGAACCTGAATAGTGAAAGCAATCTTGAAAAAGAAAAACAAAGCTGGGGGCATCACAATTCTGGACATGAAGCTGCATTAGGAAGCTGTAGTCATCAAAAAAATAGCAAATTATTTTTATTTCTTTAAGATTTTATTTATTTATTTGACAGAGAGAGAGAGAGAGAGATATTACAAGTAGGCAGAGAGGCAGGCAGAGAGAGAGGCAGAAGCAGGCTCCCTGCTGAGCAGAGAGCCTGATGAGGGGCTCGATCCCAGGACCCTGAGATCATGACCTGAGCTGAAGGCAGAGGCTTAACCCACTGAGCCACCCAGGCGCCCAGAAAATTATTTTTCTAAGAACCAGAAACAGTCTTATACACTTGGTGGGAATGCAAATTTTGTATTGGCACAAAAAAGACACATAGGTCAATGAAGCAGAATAGAAAACTCAGAAATGGACACACAGCTATAGCATCAACTAATTTTTGACAAAGCAGGAAATAACATTTAATGGAAAAAGACAGTTACTCCAACAAATGATTTTGGGAAATCTAGACACAGCATTCAGATTGAAACTGTACAACTTTCTTACACCAAAATGGATGAATGACCTAAATCTGAGCCAGGAAACCATAAGAATCCTAGAAATGGGCAGAAGACATGAATAGGCATTTTTCCAAAGAAGACATCCAGATGGCTAACAGACAAATGAAAAGATGTTCAACATCACTCATCATCAGGGACATACAAATCAAACCACAATGAGATATCACCTCAAACCTGTCTGAATGGTTAAAAATAACAACATAGGAAAAAACAGATAATGTCTAGGATGTGAATAAAGGGGAACAGTCTTACACAATTTGTAGGAATGCAAGCTGTTGAAACCACTGTGGAAAGCAGTATGGAGGTCTTCAGAAACTTAAAAATCAAATCACCTTATGACTCAGCAATTGCACTACTAGGTATTTAACCAAAGGATACAAAAATACTGATTCAAAGGTATACAAGCATGCTGATGTTTATTGCAGCATTATCAACAATAGTGAAACTATAGAAAGAGCCTAAATATCCATCAACTGATGAATGAATAAAGAAGAGGTGGTATAATATATCACAATGGACTATTACTCAGACATCAAAAATAATGAAATCTTGCCATTTTCAATGATGTAGATAGAGGTAGAATGTATTATGCTAAGCAAAATAACAGTCAGAGAAAGAAAAATACCATATGATTTCACTCATATGTGCAATTTAAGAAAAAAAAACCAGATGAACAAAATAGAAGGAAAAGAGGGGGAAGCAAACCATAAGAGACTCTTTACTATAGAGAATAAAATGATGGTTGATGGCAGGGAGATGGGCTAAATGGGTGGTGAGTATTATGAGGGCACTTGTATTGAGAACTGAGTGTTATATGTAAGTGATAAATCACTAAATTCTATTCCTGAAACCAATATTATAGCATATGTTAACTAACTAAAATTTAAATAAAAAACTGAAAATAGGGGTGCCTGGGTGGCTCAGTGGGTTAAAGCCTCTGCCTTCAGCTCAGGTCATGATCTCAGGGTCCTGGGATTGAGTCCCATATCAGGGTCCCTGCTTGGAGGGGAGCCTGCTTCCTCCTCTCTCTCTGCCTGCCTCTTTGCCTACTTGTAATCTCTCTCTCAGTCAAATAAATAAATAAAATCTTTAACAAAATTAAAAAATTGAAATATAAAAAATTGAAAATAAAAAATAAAAATAAAAATGCACCAACACCCACATTATTATAAGTCATAATATAAAAACTTTTAAGTATAAGTTAGTACATTTAATTTGACATTTTATCTTATTCTTAGTCATCACATAGGATTATCAGAATAACAAATAATATTTTATAAATTTGAGGAAGGAAATAAATAGACACAAGGATAATAGTTTTTTTTTAATTGTTTATAGGCATGCTTGGGTGGCTTATTTGGTTAAAGCCTCTGCCTTCTGCTCAGGTCATGATCTCAGGGTTCTGGGATCAAGCCCTGTGTTGGGCTCTCTGCTCAGCAGGGATCCTGCTTCCTCCTCTCTCCCTGCCTGCCTCTCTGCCTACTTGTGATCTCTCTCTCTGTGTCAAATAAATAAATAAAATCTTTAAAAAATAAAAAAATAAAAATTGTTTATAGATTTAAAATTTGCTAATACAGATAGATCATCAGCCATCAGTTAAATGTAATTACTATTCAGTTGATATCAAAATAGGCACAAATTTTCACTAATGGGTGTTAATGTTGTGGTTCCTAGAGGGTTCTTAAGAGTTTGCCAAGGTAAATTATGACAACATGTATCTCAGAAAATAGAAAATTATTTTTTCTAAGAATCAGTGACCAGGTCTAATAGCTATTACCAATAAAAAGTAATATTCAGTGGCGTGGGAGTAATGATTATAATTGTTGACTTTACACTTACTGTTTCTGTTTCTAGTTGAACCTTTAAAGAAACTCCTGTTTGTTCCTCATTTATTGTCAGCATTCAAATGTCTTTTCATCTGAATGAATAGACTTGTAATTGTTAAAATGTCAGCCATTATTGGGCGCCTGGGTGGCTCAGTGGGTTAAAGCCTCTGCTTTCGGCTCAGGTCATGATCTCAGGGTCCTGGGATCGAGGCCCGCATCGGGCTCTCTGCTCAGCAGGGAGCCTGCTTCCCCCTCTCTCTCTGCCTGCCTCTCTGCCTCCTTGTGTTCTCTCTCCCTCTGTGAAATAAATAAATAAATTCTTTAAAAAAAAAATGTCAGCCATTATATTATTAAACAGCAGTGTCCAGGCTAATGCAATATTAAACAGCCATAAAACTAACTATTGTACCACATAACAATTCTGAATGAAAATAAAAGACTACTATAATATTAAAATATTTTTTTTCTATCAGAGAATGACAGGGAACTGATTTTACCTGCCTATGCCAGTGTATGGTTAATATGCAACTATGGAGATATAGTAAGAAGCTAGTGATGAGAACAAAACAGAGATTTTATATTACTATGAATATTCATTTCACAGTAGTTTCAGTAGATTTTCCAACAACAAAAAATTGCATACTTTAAAAATACTGTCAAGTCAATTGCTGTCAGAGTTACCTTAATATTTATTTAATTGAAATCTCCCTTGAATAATTGAAATTTCCCCCAATATAATAATAGAATTTTTCTAGTCTCTGCTTTAAAACTGCCAGTGTTACTGAAGATAGAGCCATCCAAAGTAGCTTACTCCAATTCTAAATAGTTCTAATTGATAGGTATTTCTTCTTTATAAAGTATTTGTAAAAATACATGAATTCAGCAAAACGTGTGTCTCACCAAAGGAGTTTTATTTTTAGATAAAATAAAACCAGGACTTTCCAACAATATTGTATGTAAATAAAAATTGATGTAACTATAGGACTTTACATATATATCTAATAATTCATTTGGTTACAGTCAACAGTCTATGAAAAAGACATTTTTGGTTTTAACATAACAGGTCTTCTTTTCATCCTTATGTTATATTCAAATTATAACTGAATAACATCCATATTCTTCTTAAAATCTGCTATATATTGTTATCATTATTTTTGCTTTACACCTTAACTTTTTTTATCAGCTCCAGAGGTAGAATTTAATGATCCATCAGTTGCATATAACACCGAGTGTTCATTTTATCAAGTGCCTTCCTTAATGCTCATCACCCAATTACCACATCACCCCACTCAACTCCCTTCCAGAAATCCTCAGTTTATTCCCTATAGTTAAAATTCTTTTATGGTTTGCCTCCCTCTCTGTTTTTATCTGATTTTATTTTTCCTTCCCTTACCCTACGTTCATCTGTTTTGCTTCTTAAATTCCACACGAGTGAAATCATGATATTTGTCTTTCTCTGACTAATTTCATTTAGCACAATACCCTCTAGTTTCATCAAAATTATTGCAAATGACAAGATTTCTTTCTCCTTGATGGCTGAGTAATATTCCATTGTGTATATATACCACTTCTTTATCCATTCATCTATCAATGGATATCTGGGCTCATATTTTGGCTATTGTAGACATTGCCGCTATAAACATTGGGGTGCATGTGCCCCTTCAAATCACTATGTTTGTATATTTTGGATAAAAATCTAGTAGTAAAATTGCTGGGTTAGAGGGTAGTTTTATTTTTAACCTTTTGAGGAACCTCCATACTGTTTTCCAGATTGGCTGCAACTATTTGCATTCCAACCAACAATGTAAGATAGTTACCCTTTCTCTGAATCCTTGCCAATATGTGTTGTTTCCTGACTTGCTAATTTCAGGAATTTTGACTGGTGTAAGGTGGTATCTCGTTGTGGTTTTGGTTTGTATTTCCCTGATGTCATGTGACATTGAGCATTTTGTCATGTGTGCTTTGCCTATTTGTATGTCTTTGGAGAAATGTCTGTACATGTCTTCTGCCCATTTCTTTACTGGACTTAACTGTTCTTTTTTTTTAAAGATTTTATTTATTTATTTGACAGAGAGAGAGATCACAAATAGTCAGTGAGGCAGGCAGAGAGAGGAGGAAGCAGGCTCCCTGCTTAGCAGAGAGCCCGATGCAGGCCTCGATCCCAGGACCCTAAGATCATGACCTGAGCTGAAGGCAGAGGCTTTAAGCCACCCAGGCACCCTGGACTTACCTGTTCTTTGGGTGTTGGGTTTAATAAGTCCTTTATAGATTTTGGATACTAGCCCTTTATCTGATAAGACATTTGCAAATAACTTCCTCCCATTCTGTAGGTTGCCATTTCATTTTGTTGACTGTTTCCTTTGCTGCTCAAAAGCTTTTTATTCTGATGAAGTCCCAATAGTTTATTTTTGCTTTAGTTTCCCTTGCTCCTGGAGATGTGTCTAGCAAGAAGTTTCTGCAGCTGAGGTCAAAGCCATTGCTGTGTTTTTCTCTAGGAATCTGATGGATTCCCGTTTTACATTTAGGTCTTTAATCCACTTTGAGTTTATCTTTGTGTATGGTGTGGGAAAGTGGTCCCATTTCATTCTTCTACATGTGGCTATCCAATTTTCCCAACACTATTTATTGAAGAGGTTGTGTTTTTCTTATTGGTTATTCTTTCCCACTTTGTCAAAGATTAGTTGATCATAGAATTGAGGGTCCATTTCTGGGTTCTTTTTCCTATTACATTGATCTATGTGTCTGTTTTTTGTGCCAGTAACACACTGTCTTGATGATCACTGCTTTGATATAGAGCTTGAAGTTCTGAATTGTGAAGCCTCCAGCTTTGGTTTTCTTTTTCAACATTCCATTGGCTATTCGGGGTCTTTTGTTGTTCCATACAAATTTTAGGGTTGTTTATTTCAGCCCTGTGAAAAATGTCAATGGTATTTTGATATGGATTACTAGCAATATTTGTTCTTTCAATCCATGAGCATGGGAAGTTTTTCTTTTTTGTGTGTGTCTTCCTCAATTTCATTCATAAGTGTATAGTTTTCAGAGTATAGATCTTTGACGTCTTTGGTTAGGTTTTTTTTCTCCAGGTATCTTATGGTTTTTGGTGCAATTGTAAATGGGATTGATTCCTTGATTTCTCTTTCTTCTGCTTCATTGTTAGTGTATAGAAATGTAACCAACTTCTGTGCATTGATTTTGTATCCTGTGACTTTGCTGAATCACTGCGTCAGTTCTAGCAATTTTTTAGTGGATTCCTTTGGATTTTCTACAACAAATATCATGTTATCAGCAAGGAGGGAAAATTTGACTTCTTCTTTGCTGATTTGGAGGTCTTTTATTTCTTTTTGATTTTTGATTGCTGAGGCTAGGACTTCCAGTAGTATGTTGAACACCACCTGTGAGTGTGGACAACCTTGTCTTGTTCCTGTCCTTAGGTGAACTCAGGTTTTTCCCCTTGAGGATGATATCCACTATGAGTTTTTCATATATGGCTTTTATGATGCTAAGGTATTTTCCTCCTATCCCTACACTGTGGAGGGTTTTCATCAAGAAATAATGCTGTATTTTGTCAAATTATTTTTCTGCATCTACTGAGAGGATCATATGGTTCTCATCCTTTCTTTTATTAATGTGATGTATCACATTGATTGATTTGCAGATGTGGAACCACCCTTGGAACCCAAGAATAAATCCCACTCGGTCATGCTGAATAATCCTTTCATTTACTATTGGATCCTTTTATATAGCATCTTGGTGAGAGCTTTTGCATCTATTTTCATCTGTGACATTGGTCTCCAATTCTCCTTTTTAGTGGGGTCCTCAGTTTTGGGATCAAGGTAATGCTGTCCTCATAGAATGAGTTTGGAAGTTTTCTTTCCATTTCTATTTTTTAGAAGACTTTCAGAATAATAGGTATTACTTCTTCATTAAATCTTTGGTAAAATTCCCCCTGGGAATTCATCTGGCCCTCGCCTCTTCTTTGTTGGGAAATTTTTGATTACTGCTTCTTTGCTAGTTATGGGTCTGTTCAGGTTTTCTATTTCTTCCTGTTTCAGTTTTGGTAGTTAATGTGGTTTTTTTTAAAGATTTTATTTATTTGTTTCACAGAGGGAGAGAGATCACAAGGAGGCAGAGAGGCAGGCAGAGAGAGAGGGGGGGAAGCAGGCTCCCCGCTGAGCAGAAAGCCCGATGTGTGCCTCGATCCCAGGACCCTGAGATCATGACCTGAGCTGAAAGCAGAGGCTTTAACCCACTGAGCCACCCAGGTGCCCAGTTAATATGTTTCTAGGAATGCATCATTTTTTTTCAGATTACATAATTTGTTGGCATATGATTGCTCATTATATTCTCTTAAAATTTCATTTCTTTGGTGTTGATTTTGATCTCTCTTCTTTCATTCACGATTTTACTTATTTTGGTTTATTTCTCTTTCTTTTTGATAGGTCTGGCTAGGGGTTTATCAATTTTATTAATTCTTTTGGAGAACTAGCTCTTAGTTTCATTGATCTGTTTTATTTCTTTTTCATTATTTTTGCTCTGATCTTTATTATTTCTCTTTTTCTTCTGAATTTAGCCTTTATTTGATGTTATTTTTCCAGGTCCTTTAGGTATAATTTTAGGTTGTGTATTTGATACTTTTCTTGATTCTTGTGAAAGGACCGTTTTGCTATATACTTCCTTCATAGGACTGCTTTTGCTGTATCCCAAAGGTTCTGAACAGTCATGCTTTTATTTTCATTTGTTTCCATGTATTTTTTTTAATTCTTCTTTAATTCTGGTTATCCTGTTCATTCTTTGGTAAGAAGTTTTTTAACCTCTGTGTATTTGTGTTCCTTCCAATTTTATTTCTTTGTGTGACTTCACGTTTTAAAAACATTTTATTCTAGAAAATATGCATCATATAAAGTCTTTTTTTTATTGGTTGAGACCTTTTCTGTGAACCAGTATGTGATCTATTCTAAAGAATGTTCGATGCGCACTTGAGAAGAATGTGTATTCTGATGCTTTAGGATGAAATGCTCTGAATTTATCACTTAAGTCCATCTGGTCCAGTGCAGCATTCAAAGCCCTTGTTTCCTTATTGATCTTCTGATTAGATGATCTGTTTATGGACCCTTTTATAATGATACAGTGTCCTTCCTCATCTCTTATTATAGTGTTTGTTTTAAAATCTAGTTTGTTTGGGCGCCTGGGTGGCTCAGTGGGTTAAAGCCTCTGCTTTCAGCTCAGGTCATGATCTCAGCGTCCTGGGATCGAGGCCCGCATCGGGCTCTCTGCTCAGCAGGGAGCCTGCTTCCTCCTCTCTCTGTCTCTCTGCCTGCCTGTCTGCCTACTTGAAATCTCTCTCTCTGTGTCAAATAAATAAATAAAATCTTTTAAAAAATAATAGAAAAATAAAATCTAGTTTGTTTGATATAAGGAGTGCTACTCCAGCTTTCTTTTGATATCTATTAGCATAATAAAGGTTCTCCACTCCCTCCCTTTCAATCTGGAATTGTCTTTGGGTCTAAAATTAATATCTTGTAAACAGCATCAACGAGTCTTATTTTTGTATTCATTCTGATACCATATGTCTTTTGATTTTGATACCATATGTCATTTACTCCAGTTACATTCAGAGTAATTATTGATGGATATGAATTTCGTGTCATTGTATTACCTGTAAAGTCTCTGTTTCCATAAATTGTTTCTGTTCCTTTCTGATCTTTGTTACTTTTGGACTCTCTCTCCACTCAAAGGACCCCCTTTAATATTATTTTTGCAGGTTTGTTTAAAGTTCATGAATTCCTTTAGTTTTGTTTGTCCTGGAAACTATATCTCTCCTTCTATACTGAATGACAGCCTTGCTGGATAAACTATTCTTGGCTGTATATTTTTCCCATTTAGTACATTGAATATATCATGACAGTCCTTTCTGGCTTGCCAGGACTATGTGGTAGGACTTTGTTGCCAATTCCTCAACTTCATAAGATCTATCTAAGAAACACCCACAGTAGATATCATTCTCAATGGG